>WTXF01000277.1:0-17500 GCA_022496215.1 Russula brevipes
GGGCCAAGACGTTACACATACGAATCCTATCTACAAGGAGCCTACCTGCTAAGATACGTCGACATCATCACAGGGTCGTACCACGCGCCCAAGGAGAGGGCCGCATACCTTCAAGTCGAATTATACAGAGGGGATACCAGTCCCACCGGCACGTAGTGGCACTAGGCAAATAGGCCGGTGACACATGGATACTACCGCGTAGTATTCATGGAGTAACTTAGTCACCTTGATGCCTCACGGATACTACCATGTAGTATCCGTGGAGTAACTCAGTCACCTTGATGCCTCACAGATACTACCGCGTAGTATCCGTGGAGTAACTCAGTCACCTTGATGCCTCATGGATACTACCGCGTAGTATCCGTGGAGTAACTTAGTCACCTTGATGCCTCATGGATACTACCGCGTAGTATCCGTGGAGTAACTTAGTCACCTTGATGCCTCATGGATACTACCGCGTAGTATCCGTGGAGTAACTCAGTTACCTTGATGCCTCACGGATACTACCGCGTAGTATCCGTGGAGTAACTTAGTCACCTTGATGCCTCACGGATACTACCATGTAGTATCCGTGGAGTAACTCAGTCACCTTGATGCCTCACGGATACTACCATGTAGTATCCGTGGAGTAACTCAGTCACCTTGATACCTCACGGATACTACTGCGTAGTATCTGTGGAGTGACTAATACTGGTTTGGGGTAACATTATTGCTTTAGTTTTACCATTAACCTATCCTTAACCCCTTACCCTATTACAATTTTCCTGTATAATTTCATGAGTAGCCCACCTCATTTGTTGCTGTCACACTCATTTCTGGTTATGCTTTTTTTTACTCATACAGATCAGGTTGTGTGTGTGTGGTATGTTATTTTATGTGTCTTTTATAGGTGTTTTTTTGGGGTGTTGATATTTATGGTGTGTTTTTCCTTGCCACGGATACGTGGAAAATCCGCACCTGGTCGTGGTAGCGGTTCAAGGAGCCCCCTACTACGCAGCCTCGTCTGTGCACATACTCTAGGGCAGGTCATCATACACGTGACCAATCCACAAGAGGACAATGAAGGGCTTCCGGCCAATCATCAAATACTAAGGAATGGCACCACTTTCCAAGTGCTACAACTTTCTTCATGATTTTACTAAGACAGTCACCTGACTGTGCTGCGGATTACTAAGGGAGTCACATGATACATCACATGACTGAACAGGGGTTTCTGATCACGTGACATCATGTGACTCAGACTCGGGGAGAGATCACGTGACTCCAAGCCATGTGGTCAAGACTTGGGTTCAATCCGCCAGTGGCGGTTATTTCTCTGTGGTGTAACTTGGTATCATGACAGTTCATAACACAAACCAAACTTTCCCAATACTACTCCATATCATACTGTGGTTTACCTAGTAATCGGTCAGCTGAGTAAGCTCCCTAGCAATCCGTCAGTCACAGATGGTCACAGGGGAAAGGACAGGTCAATTTCAAGTGCCAACTGAATTTTACAGTGAGATCAGATCGGACGTCACTTGGCGAGGGCTTTGAGGTCGTTGATGGTGCCAGCAACCTCGAGGCCGAGTGCATGATGTCACGTTCCAATTTGATGCACCTCAGCAGGCAAATTGGTGCCGGGTTTGGTTGGCCTGAGGTTTCTTAGATGTCATGCTTGTATATGTGGAAAAAAATAAATCTATTACAATAAGGTGATTAAGATGACCAGATACATTAGACATACAGAGACAAGGTACTATCGAGTAGGAATATGATACACAAAATATTACAAACACCCCCCACACGTTTGCGTGCGAGGGGGTGTTGGGGTGGGGTCGCGGGCAGGCGCTGCTGCACGCACTCCCCACGTTTGCGTGCGAGGGGGCATCGGAGGTGAGGGGCCACAGCTGGGCACTGTTGCACGCACCCCACATTTGTATGCAAGGGGACATGTGTGATTGCAGCCGGGCGCTGTTGCACGCACACCCCGCGTTTGAATGCAAGGGGGTGTTGGTGCGGGGGTTGCGGCCGATTTGTCGCATGCACTCCCCACGCATTTGCGAGCGAGAGGGGCGTCGGGGTGGGGCGGCTAGGCCCTATTGCACGCACACCCCGCGTTTGCGTGCAAGGGGGTGTCGGGGCGAGTCGCAGCCGGCTTGTCGCATGCACCCGGGTGCTGGGGTGGGGAAGCCGCGCACTGTTGCATGCACGCCCCACGTTTGTGTGCAAGGGGGTGTCGCAGCGGGGTCGTGGCTGGATTGTCGCATGCAACCCTCACGCGTTTGCGAGCGAGAGGGGCGCTAGGGTGGTGCGGCCGCGCGCTGTTGTGCACTCACGCGTTTACGAGCACGATTTTGAGTCTGAGGGCGAGGCGGTCAAGGCACCACGGCTGCGCATGGTCGGGGCCATGTGCAAGGCCAACTGGCCTGCACAGAAGCAACCGACCGAGTGGCGAGACCCAAAGTATTGATTAAGAGCCCCACTCTGGGGGGGCCAACGCCTGTGGTCTTGAGGAGAAACCTCCTTGGGAGGAGGCCATCGTGTCACCAGGAATGCCTGGGGCCTGAGGCAAGGGCGCAGGCAATGTCGCCACACGCAGCGAAAGGCGATCTGCTCAACCCTGTCAGTTCCAGAGCACTAAAAAAAGTGGGTGCACACTTACCAGAGAAATCGTCGCTGCAGGGGGCTGTCATTGTAGGAGGAGGTCGTCATCCGGGGGGGTGGTTGAAGGTGTCGACGCGTCGTCATTGGAGGTGGCAGCTGGAGGGGGCATCATCGGGGGGGATGGCGGTTGGAGGGTGTCATTGGAGGGGGCATCGTCATCAGGGGAGTCAGAACAACACTAGCCCACCCACCGCCTTCACTGGCACTGACAGGTCACTCAGAGGAGAGACGGGACAGGAGAGGGACTCGGAACAGGACTCGGAACAGGAAGGACGCCCAAGGTCACGTGAGGATTGGTCAGGGATTGGTCGGATTATTGGTCGATGGTCGTGATCGGTCGGATTGGTCGGATTGGTCGAAAAGGAAAGACCCTGGGAATGACGAAGTTCCCCCTCAGCACTTCACATCGACCACGTGATCAAGGTACACATGGATGGCATGCATTGCCAAGGATGCCAATTTGAAGTCATGATGCAAACTTTAACTGTCTGTATGACATCTCCCCCGAAAACTTGTGAGAAGGGAAATCACCAATTCTGGGTCTTTTCACTCCAAAAAAAAATGTATACACTAATATAAATGCCTATTTCTATCGGCAATCAGAAAGGGAGCACATGTTCAATTTGTAGCGTAGCTACATATTTTGACCGTTTACTAGGTGGCTTACTAAGCTGACCGATTGCTAGGTAAACCACAGTAGCGCCCCAATACAGTGCACACATCCCAATAGAGTTTCACTGTCATCTTACATTTCCAATCCCTCAATTTCTTCTCAATTTTCCAATTCGTCCCTACCTTTCATTGATAGCGGTCCTTCCCTTTGGTCCACCCACGTGCACAACTGTAGACACAGCGCTCGCACTAAATTGGGCCTGCCGAGTGCGTAGTGTGATGTAAAATGAATTCAATGCTCTTGTCCAGTTGCTTGCCTTTGCACCAGTGAAAGGTCAGCGTTACTGCTGCCTTGCAAAAGCATTCTAGCACGTGTTTCAAACTCGTGTTGCACTACGGACTCAACACACTCTGATTTCCCTAGCCACCCTTTTCCTTTGATAATCCGTCATAATTCCAGTTTCCTTTCATCCTTTTACTTAAGGTAGGCGACACTAGAAACCAACTAGTGTTATGTAATCAAAAATTCCAATGAGCATGCACCAATTTGCTCCTCTATCTCCTCTCTCCACAATGTCAATATCCCACTTTCAACTTAAACAGATGTATACTTTAGAAGCATCCTTATTGGTCTGTGAAGACAAAAATTTAAAAATGTTTTATAATTATTGAGTAGTTAGGGTCACAATCTCAAATATCTGAACTTGGTCCTAAAGTATTGAAATGCAATTTTAATGCATTTCAGCCACTTTTGTAAAATTCTACCCCGAAATTTACAACAATCACGTGACACATCACGTGCACAAACAGGTGCCGTTCCATATTGGTTATGCTATGAAGTGTGCTGCACAGGCTATTTGTGCTTAGAATGGGGGATAATTTACTAATGGCTTGATTGCAATGCAGGCCCCATACAGTCCACAGCTCCCCCAAGTGTGAGCAACATCAGCCCACTGCCATGTCAGTCCGCCACCTCCAGCTTTTGCACCATTCCCACAGATAACCCTAACCCTATTTAGCTTACATAATACTAGCTGGTTCCTAGTGTCGCCTACCTTACTAGTTTCAATTGTCAGCCTCAGTTATTTTCTGGCCTTTTGTTAGGATGTGGGGGTCACACCCTAACTGGACTTGTATTGTGTTTGACCTTGACAGAAAGGGCGTGAAGCCCTACCCATATGTGATTGTACGTTCATGTTTACCTATGCGTTGATTACCTTGATTCTAGTCCCACGGTGCCTGGTTCTTGTATAACTTGTCAGCCACCAGTATTCATTGACCGTGAGAGGTGGCTGGTTATTACCACCTGTGGCTTGTACTATGCCGTTCTTGTCCTGTTCCTGACTTGTTCCTGATTCATTCATTACTATACTACCGAGTATATAAGGACACCCTTAGGGCCGCAGTCAAGTTAAGCTTGACTTTCTATACCATTCCTAGCCAACTCGTGTTCGAGCTTACCTGTACCCAATCCAGAACCGTCTTACCCTTGATCATCTCTATGCGACTCAGACTGCGCTTCAGTCTGCTTAGAGGAGCTCCGATCATCGCGTGCTCATTGTCACTCTGCGCGCTAGTCGTTGAACCTTGTCTCCAAAGGAAGCCCGCCTTACCGCCGGGTTCCTTTCTCGATCATCGCTGATTGGCGCTCATAGGTTAATCACCACGTGCCCCTGTCCTCGTTAGGGCGGCGTAATCTACGCCTACGCCCACGTGCAGGCGTTACGGCTTGGCGCCTGTCCCTTCGACTTCGTTGGGGCAAAGTCACTCATCTTAAGTGACACGATAGCGACATAAGACCAGCTAGGGTCTTAACACCTTTCTTCAAGAGCCTCATTTTATGACTCCCATTCCGTTATCCAGCCTCATGGCTTTATTTCAATTTTATGACATCATAACCCTTCTCAATTGTACGCTCTATCTTTGTGTCTTTGTGTCCTCACAATTACCCATGTCTCCTTGTCCCCGGTCAAGTACTGTAAAAACTCAAAGTCTTCCAAATGTCTTTCATAGCTACAAGGCTCATTTCTGTATATAAATGGTCTGGGATCACTGCTAATAGAACCAGAGAACTTTTCCCCTCAAAAACCTGTATGCGCGTTCTTCACATCTCTCTTCACCTCTTTCTCTTTGCATTTCAAACTTCCTCCCCTTTTCTTTCAAATGCAACGTTACTCTCTCTTGAAGTGACGAGGTGCCCTTTCCTCTTCCTCTTTACCTTTCTTCTTTCTCTTTTAACTCTACTTTCCGCCGTTGAACTCTCTCGTTCGACCTTCCTGCTTACACCAGGCATTGAAATCATTGAGATTCTCCCATTCTAGGTTAAAGCCCTTCTTCACGTGATCATGACTAATGCTGCCAATGTGCATTGATGTCGCTGGATCATCTCCATTGTTGGCTGCATTGCCACGTGCTTTGCAACGCGTTGGCTGCGTTTGGAAGCCAGTGGGAGCGTCCGGAATGATGACAGATGACTTTTCGGACAGTGGGGAGGAGGGGAAGCATGCACACGCTCCCCCTCCCCCCCTCCTCTCCCCTGCATACCACAGACACAAATTGTATTTGTAATTATTTATTACTTACATGTCATACATACACGTGCAAGTAA
Organism: Russula brevipes; assembly: GCA_022496215.1. Taxonomy (NCBI): domain Eukaryota; kingdom Fungi; phylum Basidiomycota; class Agaricomycetes; order Russulales; family Russulaceae; genus Russula; species Russula brevipes. The sequence goes on from WTXF01000277.1 coordinate 5,867, forward strand.
ATGATAAACGTATTGTTGCCCCAAACAGAGTTTGGGACCTTGGACCAGGAGTTTGGAATGGCGGATACAGCGGGCCACCTGTTTCCATACCCATGAGAAGAGTGACGAAAAACAAAAACTTCGAGCAATCAGTGCGTCATGCGTTGCCTGCACCAAGTGACCTGTGCATCGTGTTGGCTTCTCTTAAAGGGGCCTAATTCTTTAGATCTAGCCAATGTTATTATATAGTTTTCCTTTGTGACCCTCTAACCTGTGGGTTGGAGAAAATACTGTGATGAAAGTATGCGTTTTTGATATACCCACAATAAGTAAGGGTTAACCTGCACCTGTACCTGTACAGGTACGGGTTTCATGGGTACGGGTACAGACAGGTCTAGTGCTTGAAAGTCCGGTCCAGTCCGGTTTTTTTTGCCTTTTATGGCTAGACCGGACCGTAACCAGTCCATGGACCGACCTAAAAGTGCCCTGGACTGGACTGGACCACCCTAGACTGGTTATTTTCGGTCTACGGACCAGTCTTAGACCAGTTACGACCAGTCCTTAGCGTAACTGGTCGTAAACCAGTTTTGACTGGTTCATGACTGGTTATGACTGGTCTTTTTCACTACAAATATACCTAAAAGGTGTGCTAGTAGACCCATAGACCCATGGCCAAATTTATTTACCTATCAAAATGAGCCTAAGATTACCAAAATTGGTTGTGAATTGAGTGAATTATGATTGAAACTAGTATTGCTGCAGCTCGCGTTTTTTGAATTTGTATAACATCAACGGAAATTGGTAAAAATATGAAAATATTCAAGCAGCTAGAACTTAGGATATACACTTGAGTCACTTAAGACCACATTTTGATATGAGCAGTAGTTCTTGTGTTATTTAACTAGCAAGGGTGCACCAAAGCAACACCGTAATCAAAACATTGTTTTGACCGTAACTCACCCAATTCTAGTTCAATTTGGATGTTCTAGGGCTCATTTTAATCGGGAAAAGGACTACCATTCATACTTGATAGCCACAGTCCAGCAGGCCAGTCATTGACTGGTTAAAACCGGTTTTTTTGCGGTTACAGTGTTTTTACGATAGATGTAGACCTGTAACTGATGATTTTCAAATCGAGGTAGACCTGACTGGAAGTCCGGTCCATTCCGGTCACAGTCCGGTCCAGTTTTCGGTCTTTTTGCAGTCTGTGTGACTGGACCTTCAAGCACTAGACAGGTCCAATGAAATGTGACCCATGGGTGACCCGTGTAGTATCTGTGGAGTAACTTAGTCACCTTGATGCCTCACGGATACTACCACGTAGTATCCGTGGAGTAACTCAGTCACCTTGATGCCTCACGGATACTACCGCGTAGTATCCGTGGAGTAACTCAGTCACCTTGATGCCTCACGGATACTACCGCGTAGTATCCGTAGACTAACTCAGTCACCTTGATGCCTCACGGATACTACCGCGTAGTATCCGTGGAGTAACTCAGTCACCTTGATGCCTCACGGATACTACCGCGTAGTATCCGTGGAGTAACTCAGTCACCTTGATGCCTCACGGATACTACTGCGTAGTATCCATGGAGTGATTAATACTGGTTTGGGGTAACATTATTGCTTTATTTTTACCATTAACCTATCCTTAACCCCTTACCCTATTACAATTTTCCTGTATAATGATCAGTCGTCACAACTTACACCGATCGTACCCGCGCAGTCAACGGCTATGTTATCCAGATCCAGAAACAATTAAGGGCTCAGCGCGTGCCCTTAACAAGTAACATTATTGCTTTATTTTTACCATTAACCTATCCTTAACCCCTTATCCCATTACAATTTTCCTGTATACATCAGGAAAACGTCAAAATGCTGAATCCATCTTAAATCATCTTATTCGTCTTATTAAGACGAATTAAGCGCATTCTCATTAAGATGAAGTCATCTTAGATTCAGTAGGGTCTGTTTCTTATTAAGAAGCCAGAAATCTTAATCCTTCTTAATAGCAGCTTAAATTGAGTGTGCAACTAAGACCAGAGTAAGCACACAACTCTAAGCACACATTAAGCATGAATTAAGCAAATAATACTATCAGAAGAATCTTAATTTTTGCTTAATTTTGCTTAATTGAGACTTATTCATTCTTATCAGGGCTTATGAATGACAGTGGTCAAAAATATATATATTTGTTTGTGCTAATTACATTAAACAAAGGTAGCTAAAGATGGGAGAGAGCACAGTTGCTTGTCAGTGAGGACCACAACAATGGTGGTGTTGGCACAGAGGTAGGCAAGAAAGCACCAGTGGCATGCAGATGCACGCGGTGGTGCACGTGCGGATGCGGGCGGTGACGGGGCCGCGCGGACGCGGGCGGTGACGTGGCCGCGCAGACGCGGGCGGTGACGTGGCCGCGCAGATGCGGGCAGTGACGGGCCGCGCAGACGCGTGCGGTGACGGGGCCGCGCAGACGTGGGCAGTGACGCGGTCGTGCAGACGTGGGCAGTGGCGCAGACGTGCAGACGTGGGCGGTGACATGGGTGCAGTGGCGCACGCGCGGACGCAGGCAGTGGCACGCGGTGGTGCGCATGCGGGCATGGGCGGTGATGCGGGCGCAGGCGCGTGTGGTAGTGCGATTGTGGTGGTACACACGTCAGGCAACGGGAGGCCGACGTCGACGAGGGGCTACACATGTCAGAGTGATATGAGGGAGAGCAAGGAAGGGAATACTTACACATAGAGCTGTGCTATGGGTCGGTCGGGGGTGCTGGACATCACGACGTTTGAAGCACTCGACGCCTCGTGCAAAGAGGAGGTCATGGGGGGGGGGAGAAAGGGGAAAGAGAGGGGGGAGAGATCAGTATCACCCAGAGCACAGCGAGGTAAAGATAAAAAAAATGAACATTGCGCACGATGTGGGAGCTGAGCGCTGAGCGGGTTCCGTCTCGTCTTGCCCAGCCACAAGATGCGCCGCGACGAGGACCTTGGCTTGAAGCAGAAGGGTGTGTCGTTGTCCGTCTGAGCTAGAGGTGGCCGAGCATGGCACATTTGGCCTCCTTGAAGGTGCTGTCAAGGCCAGGGTAAAGTGTAGTGTAGGCTGAGGGCTGGGGACAAGTTGAGGACAAGTTGAAAAGTTGAACATTGACCGGCGTGTCAACCGCTCGAGTTGAACATGTCACATGATGTTGTTGACTTGGGATTTTTTTTCGGTGTATCCAAATCCAACTTTAACCTTGCTGTCCTGTGCCCCCGCAACGCAGTGAAACCACCTTGTCCCCTGTGATGCACTCCAGAACCAGCGCCTCACGCCTGTCGCCCTCGACTGGGGCTGCATGCCCTCGCGACCGCCACGCCACCTACATCCCCTTGTACTCGCAATCGCGTGGGGCTTGTACCACGATGTTTGGCCACCACCCACCTCTGACACTCGGCCACCACCCGCCTCCGCCGCCCCCTGCGCTCGCTCTCGTGTGGGGTACCATGACAACTCGGCCACCACCCATCTCCGCCGCGCTCGCGCTCGCTCTCACGTGGGGGTACCATGACCCTCGGCCACCACCCACCTCCGTCGCCCCCCGTGCTCGCTCTCGCGTGGGGTACCATAACACTCGGCCACCACCCACCTCCGCCGCCCCTCGCCCTCGCTCTCGCGTGTGGGTACCATCACACTCGGCCACCACCCACCTTCGCTGCCCCTCGCCCGTGTGGGTACCATCACACTCGGCCACCACCCACCTCCGCCGCCCTCGCCCTCGCTCTTGCGTGGGGGTACCAACAACACTCGGCCACCACCCACCTCCGTCACCCCCCGCGCTCGCTCTCGCGTGGGGTACCATAACACTCGGCCACCACCCACCTCCGCTGCCCTCGTGCTCGCTCTCGCTCTCGCGTGGGGGTACCAACGATGCTCGGCCACCACCCACCTCCGCTGCCCCTCGCGCTCGCTCTCGCATGGGGGTACCATGACTCGGCCACACTCACCTCTGTCACCCCCCGCGCTCGCTCTCGCGTGGGGTGCCATAACACGCGACCACCACCCACCTCTGCCGCCCCTCGCGCTCCCTCTCACGTGGGGGTACCATCACACTCGGCCACCACCCACCTCCGCCGCTTTCGCCCTCACCCTCGCTCTCGCGTGGGGGTACCAACAATGCTCGGCCACCACCCATCTCCGCCGCCCCTCGCCCTCGCTCTCGCGGGGTACCATGACTCGGCCACACCCACCTCCGTCGCCCCCCGCGCTCGCTCTCGCGTGGGGTGCCATACCACGCGACCATCACCCACCTCCGCCGCCCCTCGCGCTCCCTCGCACGTGGGGGTACCATCACACGCGACCACCACCCACCTCTGCCGCCCCTCGCGCTCCCTCGCGCGTGGGGGTACCATCACACTCGGCCACCACCCACCTCCACCGCCCTCGCCCTCGCATGGGGGTACCACGACGCTCGGCTCAACCCCACCCCTGGCACCCTCGTGCTTGCAATTGTGTGGGGGTGTATACCACAATGCATTGCCTGTGCATTGTATCAGCTATTTCTAATTGTCTCCATTTGTTATGTAGACCTTTGTTGTAGTTTAGTAGTCTTTGAAAAGATAATCTATGACATGCATGAATGTGTGAATCACATAAAGAAAAATACCCTGTGGAGTAAGTTGTACTTACTGCTCTTATTGTGTGCTTAAATCTTCTTATTTTTGGAAGTCTTCTTATTTTTGGAAGTCTTCTTAGTTTTGGAAGTCTTAGTTTTGGAAATGTTCTTATTTTTTGGCATCTTAAATCTTCTTAATGTTCTTATTTTTGGGAAGCTGCTTATTTTTGACAATCTGCTTACTTTTGGGAAGCTGCTTATTTTTGGGAATCTGCTTATTTTTGGGAGCCTTCTTAACTCTCTGAGATCTCCCTTATCATTTTGGGAACCTTCTTAACACTCTGAAATCCTCTTATAGTCCCTTATCTCCTTAAAATTTTTTATTCATCTTAGCCATGAAAATCTCTAAGCATAAATTCAGGAGATAAGCTGTTTTAAGCAAGATAAGAAGGATTCAGATGGATTCAGCGTTTTGACATTTTCCTGATGTAATGCATGGCGCCCTCTCCTGTGGCAACTACTGCCTTTTTTCAGCTACTGTCTAGTTAACCACTGGCCATGCTTTTACAAGTACCTATTCTGTCCACTTTCATTCTATGGCCAGAGACTACACCCTCTGCCCCTGCTCTACTCCCCAATGCCTACAGGCAAATATAGCTTGACCTGTCATAGAGGGCTACCCCAACTTTATCCACCTCCAGCACTCTGTCTTCCACTGCCATCCATCTACTCTTACTTGATTGTTCTCGACCTTTGTAGATGGGTCCCTCCTTGCTGAGTTTCTGAGGCTCTTACAGGAACTCCTCTATCCACTCTCTACCCCGGAGCCCCCTCCTTAGATATACACTTGTGTCCTTCTTCTTCTGACTGGGTGATGTGCTTACACTCCCCTCTTGCTACTCTGTTACATGTGGTTTGTGGGCTGGATACTTCTATTTAGGTATCTAGTTTCTTTCCGTACTCTGCTAGCTTCTGTATGCTTTCTGCTTAACGTAGCCCCTAATATATTTCTCTATGTATTCTATAACTCTCATAGTTACTATGGTTATACTGCCTTGCAGTTTACCACATTAAATAAAGATTTTCAAAAATAAATAAAAAATAAAAATAAAAATAAAGATTATCAAAAAAAAGGAGTAACAATGACATCTTATCGACTCTATGGATACTACTGTGTAGTATCCGTGGAGTAACAATGACACCTTATCTACTCCACAGATACTACCATGTAGTATCCGTGGAGTAACAATTATACCTTATCTACTCCATGTGAAACCGGCAGCTGTCATGAGGCCTGACAGCGTAAGGGGATATGGTGAACTGGCCCGATGGACTGACAGAGGATTGTTAAGTCCAGACCCTTCTTACCCATTCGATTACTCAGCGGTTCGTGATACGATTAGTGATGTGTGGTACGATTCATAAGCGCCTTAGAAAGTGTTTCTTCTTGTTACTAAGCAGAGTATTTCCTGCTTACTGTATGATTACTATACAACAAGTTTTAGGTCATGCCTACGGCATGGTTCCAGCTGATACCCATGCTTACATCTTGGATCGTCGCTTCGCTCCGACCCTGTGCTTCCAGCATGGGCATCAGCTGGCTCCATGCACATAGTCATGACCAAAACTTGTTGAGGGCTGCGCCCCCAAACCCCCGCCTGCGCACACTCACAATGTTTAATATTGGCTTCAGTTTTCAAATATATATTAGATTTAGCTACTTTTCTTCAATATCAATATGTCTCATCTAATCCATATTCCAAAGTTCAACTAAGTATAATCCCTTATTTTTTCTTTTTTATCTTACAGTTTTAATCCATTCTATAAACTTTTACTACTCATTTTCCTCATTTTATTCAAAGTTCCTTAATGCACAGGACTCACTTTGTTGAGGGGACCAAGGCAAAAGTTGAAATTTTCAAAGAGTGAGTAGTGTGCCCTAAATCTCAAGACAACTCTCTAACATGTTAACATACTCTGTGAAACCAATTGGCCCAAATGGAGCAGGCAGCTTACCCTTTTGTGCAGGACTTGCAGTGTCTTAAAATACTTAACTGGGACCATGGTCTGTCCCAATCCAGCCCTATACCCCACTGTGCACCATATTTGGCAGAATACCAATCAGTCCCTATGTTCATTCATCCTGACACATGTCATAAGTAGGACTGCCACCCATTTAGTTTTCCAAACATTTAGTTTTCCAAAGTCCAGTCCAGTTCTCTTTCAGTTGGGTTGCCTTGAAGCAGTCTTTTTACAGTAAAAAGTAAAAAATATATATATTATCTATTTAAGACTATATACATTAGACTGTAGACATAGGTATAGGATATACATCTGAATGGGTGAAAGCAGGTGTCAGGTGGCATGTTGGCCATGTGTTGTCACATACAACCCCCACATTTGCAAGCAGGAGGTGCTGAGGCAGCCAAACGTTGTGGCACAGCACTCCCCCCACACGTTTGCCAGCGAGGGGGGTGCCAGCGGCAGCACGGCAGTTGGGTGTTGTCACATGCACCCCTGTGCATTTGCAAGCGAGGGGGGGGTGTCGTGGCCCCTGCATGTTTACGATCGGTGTCAGCAGCGGCGCAGTGGCCGGATGTTGTTGCATGCACCCCCACGCATTTGTAAGCGAGGGGGGGCTGTCGGTAGCGGTGCAGCGGCCAGACGTTGCCGTGCGCACCCTCATGCGTTTTGCAAGCAAGGGGGGGTGTCGGCGGCGGTGTGGCGGCCAGATATCATCGCGCACACCCCCCACGCATTTGCAAGCGAGGGGGGGGACTGTCAGCAGCGGTGCGGCGGCCAGACGTTGTCGTGCACACCCCCACTCGATTGCGAGCGAGAGGGGGTGGCAGTGGCGGTGTGGAGGGGGTGGGGTGGCTGGGCGTACACTCGCAGTCGCAAGCGAGAAGGGGTGGGGACCAACCAAAAAAGGTCAGAAAAGTCAAAAAGTCAAAAAGAACAAATTACTCACTGTACGACAGGGGGTGTTGGTGGCAGCCATGCCGTTCTCGCACACGCACCCCACTCATTTTCGAGCAAGAGGGTGCGGGGTGTAGGTGCGCGCGTTGTCGCACAGCTCGTGGTTGCAAGCAAGAGTGGTGGGGAATGACTGGCAACGGGCGATAGGGAACATGCAATGGTGCGCGATGTGTTGTGGCTATCGAAAAAATGTTAGAAAAGTAAAAAAAACCGATGAAGGAAACTCACTGTACGATGGGTGGTGTAGGTGGCAGCATGCTGCACACACCCCACTTGTTTTCGAGTGAGAGGGTGTGTGGGGTGTGGGTGCACACTCACGCGCGTTGTCGCACCTCGCGGTTGCAAGCGAGAGGGGGCGGGGAACAACAGGTGACGGGCGACGGGATACAGGGAACGGGCGATGGGAACGTGCGACAGTGCGCGACTGTTTGGCATCAAAAAAATGTCAGAAAACTCGAAAAATGAACATGAATAAATGAATACTCACAGTATGGATGTTGCCCTTGTCCTGGGGTTTGACCAGCTTTGAGGAAGTCCGAGGCTGGCGGCGGCGGCATTGACGAATGCAGGGAGGCGGCGGCGTTGAGGCATTGATGTGGCCGGGCGTTGTCGGACGCCTCGCGGTTGCAAGTGAGAGGTGGGTACGACGTTGGGGCCCTGTTTGCTATCGGAAAAAGGTCAGAAATTCGAAATATGAATATCAAGAATACTCACTAGGAGATGGGTGTGGGGTGTGGCCGGGTGAGCGGGCGTTGTTGCACGCCTCACAGTTGTAGGGGGTGGGGAAGGACATCGCGCCCTGTTTGCTATCGAAAAATGTCAGAAAAGGAAAGAAGAACATGAAGAATACTCACTGGTTGTGAGGTGTGGCCGGGCAGCCTCGCATTTGCAACCGAGAGGGGGTGGGGTTGTGGAGAATGACGCGTGACGGGCGTCAAGCAGAGGGCGACGTGTCAGGGCCCTGTTTGGATCGAAAAAATGTCAGAAAAGGAAATATGACATGAAGAATGCTCACTGTGGGGTGTGGCCCGGCGACCTCGCGGTTGCAAACACAAGGGGGTGGGGGGAATGACGGGTGACATGTCGGGTGTGGCTGGGCGGCCTCGTGGTTGCTAGCGAGAGGTGGTGGGGGAATGCGGGCGATGGGCGACGGGCGATGTGTCGGGGCCCTGTTTGGTATCGAAAAAAGTCAGAAAGTCGAAATAAACATGAAAGAACACTCACTGGGTGTGGGGTATGGCCGGGCGGCCTCGCGGTCACAAGCAAGAGGGGGTGGGGATGACGGGCGGCGGGCAACGGGCGACAGGGAGCAGGTAAATCAAAAAAAAGTTAGAAAACTCGAAAAATGAAGGTGAATGGATACTCACCACGACAAATTCCAAGGCCGGCGGCGGCGGCGTTGAGAATGTTCATTATGCAGGTCAGGGGGGGATGGGGAATGTGCGACGCGACCCTGTTTGGTATCAAAAAAAAGTCAGAGATCTCAAAAAATGAACACAAATCAAGACTCACTGTTGATGGGTTTGACCATCTTTGACGAACTGCGAGGCTAGCGGGGCGGCATTAAAGAACGCGGGGAGGAGGTGGCGGTGTCGATGCAGGGGGGTGCGACATGCGTGGACCTGTTTGGTACCCAAAAAAAGTCAGAAAACTCGAAAAATGAAGATGAATGAAAACTCACTGTATGAATGAATGATACCTGATGGCTTTGACAAATTGCAAGGTTGGCAGCATTAAGGAATGCGAGGTGGCAGCGGCGTCGAGGATGTTTGTTGACAGTGGGCCTGTTGATAGTGAGGTTGGGCAGTGGTTGGGCCCATTTTCGGTTAGGCAGCAGTCGGGCCCGGTGCTGGTAACCATGGGCCATTGCACTTTGCTGACTCAGTGCTTACAAATACTGACTAATGCTCCCCCCGCTTACCAAGATTATTCCCTTTTTTGGGACCGTCCTGCTTTAATATAATGGACAAGTTTTAGGTCATGCCTACAGCATGGTTCCAGCTGATACCCATGCTTACATCTTGGATCGTCGCTTCACTCCGACCCTGCGCTTCCAGCATGGGCATCAGCTGGCTCCATGCATGTAGTCATGACCAAAACTTGTTGAGGGCTGCGCCCCCAAACCCCCGCCTGCGCATGCTCACAGTGTTTAATATTGGCTTCAGTTTTCAAATATATATTAGATTTAGCTACTTTTCTTCAATATGTCCCATCTAATCCATATTCCAAAGTTCCTCTAAGTATAGTCCCTTATTTTTTCTTTTTCATCTTACAGTTTTAATCCATTCTATAAACTTTTACTACTCATTTTCCTCATTTTATTCAAAGTTCCTTAATGCACAGGACTCACATTTGTTGAGGGGACCAAGGCAGAAGTTGTAATTTTCAAAGAGTGAGTAGTAGGATTGCCACCCATTTAGTTTTCCAAAGTCCAGTCTGGTCTTGTCTTGTTCAGTTGGGTTGCCTTGAAGCAGTTCTTTTACAGTAAAAAGTAAAAAATATATATATTATCTATTTAAAAGACTATATACACATTAGACTGCAGACATGGGTATAGGGTATACATCTAAATGGGTGAAACCAGGTGTCAGGGTGGCATGGTGGCCAGGTGTTGTCACATACAACCCCCACATTTGCAAGCAGGAGGTGCTGGGGCAGCCAAACGTTGTGGCACAGTAGTCCCCCCACATGTTTGCGAGCGAAGGGGGTGTCAGCGGCGCAGCAGTCGGGTGTTGTTGCATGCACCCCCTGTCACCGCCAGATCCTTGGCAGTCGTCTGTGCGAAGTACTGGTGTGACCGTTTACGCGATAGTTCCCAACTATCTGATCAGCGTCGAATAAGAGCTCAAAGAGTCCTGTGTAGTCCTTTGACATGAAGAAGATGGGACGATAGAGCTGATATTCTCGGAGGAGACGTATCCTATAGTGGTGATAGTCTTTGCTTTGATAGCTGGCCGTGTTGTTGAGATAGTGCCAGAGAGAATGCTGCAGTGCTGGGTTTGTGTTGGCCAGCACGCCGAGTATCGAAAGGGTATGGACGTCCAGTGCTGAAACCGGCAGCGGTCATGAGGCCTGACCGCATAAGGGGATTCGGTGAACCGGCCCAACATGCTGACGAAGGAGCAGTCAGCATGGACCCTACTTACTCATTCTCGGACTACGATTACTCAGCGGACTGCCGATTCATAAGCGCTTGATAAGCGCTTCCTTCTTGTTACTAAGCGGAGTATTTCCCGCTTACTGTACGATTACTATACGACGACTCAGCAATGCTTTGGCCTAGCTTGTAGGGCCTCTGCTAGGTATAAAAGGACTAGTAAAGTAGAGTAGAGACCTTAAGTCAAGTGTCTTGTACGACACCTTGAATATCACCCTCTTCTCTCCTCTGCATAGCCCTCTGGGAGTCTTGCATGAGCAATAGGCTAGGACGCCTCGCCAAAACATCACGTGGACTTCCTCTCTACACCAAGATACTCTACCGACTCTACCAGGCCGAGGGCCTGCACCGCTATCCATACGAAGAATACCTCAAAGGCGCATACCTCCTCAGATTCGTTGACATCATCACGGGAACATATCACGCCCCTCGGGAACGGGCCGCATACTTGCAAGTCATAATATACAGAGGGGATACCTGTCCCACCGGCACGTAGTGGCACTAGGCGTATAGGCCGGTGACATTACACTTGACTTCTCGACACCCTGGCACCCCCGGACAGAACCTACATTACGTGGACGTTGCGAGAAGACGCACCAAAGAACCAGACAGTCATCTGGCTTACCCCCGAAGAAAATCGATACCTCCCATTCTCCTGCTACGTTACAGCAACATCCAGCCGGACAAAGAGTCCCGACCCACTTCTCTATCTAAGAGACAAGTGGTACTGCCTACGAGTCGATGCAGAAAACAAACCATACCTGGGAGCACGCAGAACCGAAATCGAAACGCAAATCGCAAACGAACCGCCAGCCAGGGAAACCGTCGAGACACCAGCCCCCATCGAAGAAGAACGACCAACATCACCAGAATCAATTGCAGAACCAGAGAAGCGACAAAACGCACCCATTCCACTGGAAATCAAGA
>WTXF01000277.1:22500-29635 GCA_022496215.1 Russula brevipes
TTCCGAGTCGATCGCGCTGTCCTCGTATCCGGTGTACTCTCCTTCAAGTTCTTCATCCGTGACGACCCCCTCTGAGTCCCTTTCGTCACATTCGTCGAGTGACTCTGTGTGGTCGGCTGCATGGTCAGCGGCCACACATTCTTCTTGGGTCTCGCCGGTCACCGTTTCCTTCTCGTGCGCGCGCTTGTATATGTTCGGTTGTATATGTTCGGTGGCTTTGTGTCCAATTCCACCACCTAGGTATCTAACGAACATATCACGATCCACAAACCTACAGTAACATTTATCAACGTGATAATATTGTGTGGGATTGAATCACTTACATAGACACATAATAAAATTTGGTCTCATCATCGTTTGTGTCCGATCCTCCTGGACTTGCCATGTTAATGCTGAACGCGGGAATGAGGTGGATAGCACGTAGTACATCGCTCGGATCTAGAAACCCATACGAAGTGATATCGTCTGGCTCCATAAGTCCAATGCGATGGAGACGGCGTGTCTCAAAGCCGCCTTGATGATCTCGGTCTCGCCCATACCAGTGTACCCAGAGAAATTCACTTCTTCGGGTTTCTGAGTCGCCAGCGAATCGGACATGGGCGTGATATATTCCCAGCACCTTTGCATACCAGTAAGGGTGATGGGCTGCGTCTTCATCGTCTTCGTGCGCCAATACCATGATGTTTGCATGCCTGCGGACATTGATGTAATCTTGAGCACGACGCATGTCGTATGTCGTGTAATTCACACGAATCGCCAGGTGCTCGTAGATGCGATTAGGGACGATCTCTACTTGACGGAGCTCTGTGTCGGTAAACGCATATTCTTTGCCAACATGTGGCAACTCCATGTGGCGCGCCAATATATGGTCCTTGAGGCGAGGGATGAACTCCTGGTGATTCATTAGTATTCTATCATATGCACAGCGGAAAGGCGATCTTACTTTGACACCTGGATGGCCCCTTTTCTCGTGTACCCATCCTAAGAGGTCGGAGGGCGAGCGTTCTGAGTCGGCGATGTAGTGGTGAGCGTCACGGTGCATGACGGGGGTGACATCGACATCTGGCTCTTGCCCTTCACGGTTGGTCCTGACTGGATCTTTGGAGGCCATTCCACGGACAATGGCCTCCCTCCTTTGCATTTTGGCGATCTGGGGGGCCGCGTTTCTTTTATTTGTCTGGGCATAAAACTTCTTCACTCGTCGGTGTTCCATCTCGCCCTGTAGTAGTTCCAGTTAGCCCGTATATCGCAAGGAGAGAGTATGCATACGATTTGCGTGTTATAGTTGTCTGTGGTCCCAAATCTTCTGATGGTTTCGGGGTAATCTGATAGGGCATGGTACTTATATGTTGCCAGGTTCAGCGTTTTGCGCTTGCGATCCGAACTGGCCCCGTCTTTGTTCGCGCGAGTACTAGACTTTGCAGTGAGTGCCGCCGTGCGTCGTCCACGAGCGGCCGTTTCCTTGGGTAGTTCTTAGGTCATATAAGCGGTGCAAGTTTCCTTGAGGAACCGTCGCATCGCAGTGGTTAGGGTCTTGGTGGACGCTTGGAACAGGTCCAGGGTCTCGTCGGTGTGAATGCGAAGCTTCGCAAATGCATGCCACACAGCGAGTTCAAATAGGAGATCTAGGATGATCTCGTTATGTCGACCGGGCAATAGGCCTTCAAAAACCGGCATGGCACACTTCAAAAGGGCGGCGGGATTCAGTGAGGGTGGCAAAGTCTGTCTATTGGGTATGACCTCACCTGGAGCATATCTTCGAAATTGTGTCCGGCCAGTTTCTTCATTCCTGACACGTTATTTCCGAATTCTCTGATGGCACCTGCAAACGTTGGTACTTTTCGGTACCTGTGAACAAAAGTGAGCGTCGTAGCTATGTTCACGCGGATTTACTTGCCGTTTATTGAGAATTTGGATCTTGTCGCTCCCTTCGGCATATAAGATCCGAAGGAGATGTGTGAACGTCGCCTTCCAAACTCCGAGCTCGAATTCGTGCAGTAAGTCGACTACTAGCATCGGGTAGAGGTCGAACCCATGCCCTGAGAGTCGTTGAGAAAAGGCGCTCTGGAAATCAGCGTTTACGTGACGATGGTGTTCAATACGAATACAACTCACTTGATTCGGTAGCTCTGAATTTTTCATAACATCAATTATCGATTTGCCGGTGACACCGACACCCCGTTCGAAGATCCATTTGCGCGCCCTGGCAATGGACCGCCGTAATATCTCGTTTTCCCTGCGTTTATACCCAGGCGTTGATAGTCTTTCTTGGTTCCGGTCTCCGGTATTTGTGCCTTCTTGATCAAACATCGGGGGCACGGACATCGTGAAAAGTACTTGATGCAGGCGATAAGTACCCTGCGAAGTGTATGGTCAACGTGGCGAATGGAAGTTGTGGGTCTATGTCACCTACTTCTCGGGATAGTCCGCAGCATATGTGAAGAACGTGGGAATATTCGCCGCTTCACCCCGTCGCCGCAAGTGAGGACGATCCCGTGGGCATATGCAGTAACCAGATCGTCGTCGAGCAATAAAGTCCAGATCTTCTGCATGAGATCGACTTTGAGAAACCGCAGGACGGCTGCAGAGGCTGTGGTGTTGTAGGTGTCGATGTAGAAGTCTTGTATGCTGTCTGGGAGCTATGTCCAGCGGCATGTGAGGTGATTAAGGGGCAAGATCTTATTTAGTGCTCACAGATGGGATATAAGCAACGTGTTGAGCGGGGAACGCTGTGGGCTTCCCTCGTACATATTTTGAAACGTTGCCGAAGAACATATAAATGGGCCACAGAGACGCATTTCCAAAGCTCGTGAGATGCGTCGAGTCGGACCAGAGAAGGATCGCCATAATGGCGGTCTCGATTTCTGGGTCATCTTCCGGATTGCACGGGAGCGCACGAAGTCTAGCGTGTTCTTCCAGCATGGCATCAGAGTTGTAAATGTCACTGTAAACACGCACGTCTCCCCTAGGAGTGCGATGGAAAAGTTTGTGAGGCACCCAGTGATAGTTCTGAGTATGCGTCCCTTGACAGATGCTCTTGATAATCTCGAGCAAGGGACGATAGTGCACGCCCGCTACTTTGAATTCCGGAGCGGCAGATTCGGTCGTGTATCTGTGCTTCGCGTTAGGGACATTTAGTATCACGGACGTCTCTTTCCAGCCATCGCGGTAGAGAACGAGAGACCCTGAGCGTCGTGGGTGTCTAAGCGGGTGATCTCTTTGGATGAGCGAAAGCCTCGGAGGTGATCTGCATCGAAATCCGGAGACAAGATCACGTTCTTGACCAGTCGGTCAAGATCAGCTAGCGTTTTCGTGGACGAGCCCTGATGATACCAGTCCACTAGCCTGTATATAGTCGAGTTGGGAAAAGGGTCATAATACTTTCCCTGGGCGTGTACAGGTTGTGTAGTGATAGGGGCAAGGGATGTTGGTTCAGTAGGATCTACCGAATCCGCGGGTATTTCACAACCTTCGGGATCCTGGCGAGGCTGTGTGGTGTACTCTCGGTAGAGCCCAAACTGATTGGGCGCTGTCGTGATCACTGTATCGGGCGGGGGGTCTGACGGCACGGCACTAGGCTCAGGCGATGGGACCCGAACTGCAGGTACGATCGGTTGAGGAGCAGGGATTACAGGACGAAGGTGTGAAGCAAGTCCGACAAGGGAATGCGGCAGGAAGTCCTTCAGAGCACGGGGGGCCCTCCGCGTTCTGCCGGAACGACTGACGGATGTCGGTGCAGTGGTGCGCTCTCTGCAGGGGCCTCGGGCAGATCTTCAGGGGTGACTCGGAGAGAGAGCATCCCCGTAGGGTCTCCATCGTCCGACTCGGAGGTGAGGATGGTTTTCAGTTTCTTATTTGCGTTAGGGCCTTCGCTGTCGTGGCCACTGTCAGGTCTGCGCTTCAATTCGAGCGCGGATTCCCATGCATCCAGCTGGCTACAGAAC
Organism: Russula brevipes; assembly: GCA_022496215.1. Lineage (NCBI taxonomy): Eukaryota > Fungi > Basidiomycota > Agaricomycetes > Russulales > Russulaceae > Russula > Russula brevipes. The sequence goes on from WTXF01000277.1 coordinate 26,445, forward strand.
CGCATGTGTGAACTCAGTGCTCTGTTATTTGTAAATTCTTGTCTGCATGCATAGCATCTCATAGCTATAGATGTTATTGGGCCAAGTGAATAAGTTGAGTGAGCAAGGAGGGTATATGCGTCTGAGCGACTTTGATGAATTCCAACGCGTCCCCATCCCCATGCCAGTCAGTTTCTCTGTGAGGACGCACGCAGCAGTGTGTTGATATACTTATATTATGGCCATAGTCGTTGTCTGCGCCGAGCATTTATGCCCGGTTTACCAAATATGGAAACTATTCAGTCCAATTGCTTATTGCGATTTACTATCTAATCTAAACAATGACCCAGCAAACATTAACCGCTACAATCAGCGTCCGCTTTGAATCCGTAATCAAACGTATATTCTACTGATGCTATTTATTTGGTTTTCATGCGCATATGTGAGTAATACTCGATATTGGTCGAATTTCCATGGCATGCCCTTTAAGTCTGAGTGTCGGACCCCGGTAGCCGCGCAGGGCCTGCGTACTTTATGTATTCCAGTTATCTTGTGGCCCCTCGTCCCTGGCACTCACTACAGTCCCAATCACCCGTTCTCAAGTTGCGATGATCAGACCCAGAGACGAAGACAACAAAAAACCAGATCCCAAGAGGATCAAACTTGTGAGCTCGCACCCACCGGATGGCCCCAATATCATCGCTGGAGCCGGGTCGCCTACAAACAAGCGAGATGAATCAGATGATACAGGGACGGTACGAGGACATGGTCATATTACTGCAGGTTCTTCTTGTTTACCTCATTGGCCGACCCCAGGCCAGGTCCGTGTCGCGTAGTGCCAACGCTCAGAATGGTTGCGAGTCAAACTCGGGGCCCTCGGATACTAGTACAATGGGTCCAGACCGCAAGCCCGAAGACTCTGACTCGGAGGGCCCTTCCGACGAAATACTGAGACGATGCGAGGAGGTCCGTGCCCTGAAGGCTCGCGCGAAACAACGTCGCGAGGACCGCGAAAGAATTCATGGGCCACCTATCCCGCCGTCGCCGCCCCAGCAGTTTACACCGGAAGAATGGAAAATCATACGGAAGAGGCAACCCAAACGTCGCGCGGCCATGCAATTGCTCCTCATCGCCGCAAGAGCCGCTTTCGACTCTTTCGATAACCTGAACGGTATGCATATAATCTCAATATATGCACTGACTACTACAATCCGGACCCCACAGGTTCTGACGATATCGTACCGCATGCCGCATCAGATGACAATTGGGCATGATCGAGCTCCACCGGTGGTATCGCTAACAGTGCTCGAGTATAATAAAACACACGATTGTATTACATTCTGAAGAGGAGATCGTCCAAATACAGTAGATAGATTCGGGGTAGCCGTGCGTCCACCATGGGCGCTCTCTTTACCCAGAATAGGATTAGCGTGCGCGCAATTCCGTATGACAAATCCTCCCCAAAGAAAAAACTTGCGCGCAAAACACAGAAACGGGCATCGATTCTGCATATATGGACAGCCTCCCAAGTTATCGTATAAAAGCACACCCCAAGCCCCGGATTTTTCTTCGTCAAGTCCTCTCACTTGATGTCTTAGTCTCTCCACCGGATGCTCTCCAGTCTGATCCTTTTCCCAGTTACTTTTTCAGATGCACTCCATGCGATCCAATAGACGCAGCGACTCGGGCCGAGCGAACGGTACACAGGACTCGTCTCTGGGCAAGCGCAAGTCGCGACACAATGACCGTGACAAGGATCCGATTCGACGACCACGCGAAAGCACAGCTACATCCCCCTCTGGAGGTGAAGATCCCCCCTCTGCACATCAGTCTGACGACAGCCGCGACAGAGACTCCCCCGACGAACACACCTCCAACGAAGGACGTCGTGCGAGAAGGCCCCCCTCCACGAGGGACCAGGAAATACTTACCAGGTCGCGTAGATGTGCCCCGTCACATCCGTCCAGCAACTCGCAGCGCCAATTCAGGAAAAAAAAGTGCGTTTTTCCCGTCTCACATGCGCAACGTTCTGCACTGACGCTGCTCCCTACAATGAGAACGGATGTGCAAACCGTCCTTCGCCCTGCACGGGCCATCCCTCGATGCGTTGGACCGTTCTTCAACATTCGGGCGACGTTCCTCGCCGGTTTTGAGATCAGCACGGACGTGAATCGGGATCCGACGCTACGGGCCAAGTGAGTACAGACCTTCCTCACAGTAACTCGCCACATACACATCCCGGTACGATGACATATCACAGTTTGGAACAGGAAGAAGACGCCATTCTCGCCACATACCTCAAGATTCTCGAGACCGTTCCCGGACTCGACAAACTCGCCGAAGAGACCGCGGCGGTCTCATCTCACGCGCTCGTGGAGCTAGCAGTCGAGGTAAGTTTCTGCTCGCTCTCGAGGAAAACTCCACTGATCCGCCTCCGAGCTTGACCGCGTAGGCACCAAAGGACGAACGGACGACTGCGGTTCTCTCCGCGAGAACGGCCTCAAGTACATCCCTCGCCGTGACAACCGCATTGATATCGATTTCGGCGTGAAGAAAGATCAACGCGGGTTTGCACATACAACCACAGCACGACTCCTCTGCCCTCGTGAGTGGAGAGATCGCTTCGATAGAAACCTGGAAGCATTTTGCACCGAGGTCCACAATGGCGCTGTGGAAATTAGGCACGACGAATGGGCGAATGGCCCACGTTTCTGTATCCGGAGGACGGGTACGATCCTGATGTGATCGACCACACCCTACTCCAAGGACCCTTCTTGTTAGCGGTGAGTCTCGGTTTCTCGTCTGATCAACCACTAATGGTAACCACAGTGCTTCTGACACATATTCACGGCTCCGCGCACTGCTTTGAAGAACACCCCCGGAAAAAATGCCCGGCAAAAGGACTGTCGCGGAACTATATGACATCAAGCTCACTCCCGAAACTATTGCATACGCTGCAATCATGGTGCGTCGTATACACTGACCTGAGCGCGAGTACTGATTGGTCTCAAGTGTCGACACGTTCTCAACAGCAAAGAGTCGTGGGCAGTTCAAGATGGAAGCTTCCAAGCCAATGTGTTCTACCACAATATAGTCGATTTGTTTGAAGACAAGGACTGGGCCGATGAAACAATGGCATGGTGGAATAAATGGGTAAGTCGTTCTCAACATTGCACTGACAGAGACTGACACAGGAATAGGTTTTCGGGGAC
>WTXF01000278.1:0-29553 GCA_022496215.1 Russula brevipes
TTCTCAGCGTGCTGCTGTACAAAATTCCAGTGGGGCAGGCACAATTCTACATTTCTAGGAAATCCACTTGCAACAATCTCTTTACCGCTACATTTTATTTCAGGTGATTTGTGCTCGCCCCACACCTATCGGAAGTCTCTGCAATCATGACCAAAAAAAAAAATCGCATTTTAATCACGTGATGTCGATCAAAACGTATGCAGCCCTACCTTATATATCTCTTAGAATTTCTCTTGAAGTAGCATTTGTATTGACTACCTACCTCCTACCTATGGCCGCCGCATAATTTCAGATTATGAGGCCGTACAAGCATAACTGAATGCGAACGATGCGTATCAACGCGGAGAACTTGTCTGCCACTTGGTGAGCTCCTCAAAGTGCTCAACGGGTGTCTTTCACGGCAAGGTAAAATGTAAAGTGGTATGCCATTGTTCATCATCATACGATAACCCCTCATATCTTGTGAAAAAAAAAAGACATGGCACCTGGTCTACGAGGTCAGAGGAACGTTTGAAAAAAATGAAGGTGGCGAGTGTGGCTGTGTGGGCTAATCATATCCGCCACTCGCTTCTTTCATGTGTTAGGCGACCAGATTCGACCCAACTGGATCCAACCTACGGGAAAGTTGTTTACAGTTGACTCTGTCCTAAACCATACCTGTGACAACCCATAACCTGTGATAACCCATAGGTTTTGAGTGTCCACCAACTCTGTTACCAGTAAAATCCCATAACTCTCCAAAATCCCATAACCCATGGTTAAATTTGTCAAATTTGTCACCATAACCCATACTAGTCCATACTTGGTTAATATAATATGGGATTTTGTGCAGATATTTGCCACTTCAATTATTTTTTAATGTCAAAATACCCTCTCAATGTGCTTAAATCTGGTCATACAATGCTCAAAATCTCACAAAATCCAAAAAAGATATCTTGCAGGCACTGCACTGGAGTGAGAGGGTCTCAACTGAGGAGGAGGAATGATTGGATTGGACAATGCTGCCAACCCAGTTGACACTTGACAGCAGAAGCCAGTGAGAGATGAGGGTCATGCCAGTCATAACCATAACCTGAGCTCCGATTAGAGGCGCCTGTCATGACCTCAGGCACCCCACCATGACAACCCATACTCTGTGAAAACCCATGATTTTTGATGTCTACGGAGGGGTATGGGTTATGACAGAGTCAACTGTAGTTTCCATAAGGCCTGCGCGAGCGCGAAATGTGTTTTCGCATAACTATAATTCATTGTGCGTTACCGGGTCCTCGGCGTTTGCATGCGCATGGGTTACAGTAGATGACCAAACTTTTCATTAAGCTTCACTGGTTTCATTTGCTCGCCCGCAAGCGAGGATCGAGGAACAGAACAAGAGGGAACAGGAGCGCTTGCTCTGCGTCTGATTGGGAAAACTATTCGTTCTACTGCAAGCGTTTCTGGCTATGGCAGAATATAGCTTCTTTTGGTTATTGGCTGTCATCGATGTCATCAGCGGTGGACCGAACGCACCTCAGCGCAACCTCAGCTATTTCCCCTGACCGGATCTCCAATAACAGATAAGGCCTCATTCATTATGATCCACGTTCTGCATTCACCCCATCTTCTTTTGCTTCTTACCACCATGTCCTCACCCATGTCGGTTGAGCACATCCTTTCCCCCTCCTCTGAGGATACCCCCATGGCTCCCACCCCCACCCAGAAGCCGAAGGGAGGGTCAAAGCCTAGGAGGGCCTCTCCTGGGGATGTTGAACTTTCGGTGTTTGACATCCACAACATCTTCCGTCGTTGCTGGTTCCTCTCAAGGGCCAACCTCTTGACCAATGTCATCTCTGCCCAAAAGGACGAGGACGGAAACATTTCCTGGGTTGAGTTCACTCCCCAATACCACTCTCACTTGGTCAAGTGTGCTGTCGCACTTGTCCCTCACCCTGTCCTCAAGGTGAAAAAAGTTATGTTTGTATATATTTTGGAGCTTCTCAATCAGGAGGGTCACATGGCCTTCTTCGAACTCCAGAAGGGTGGCCGCAAGGCCAATAATGCCCAAAAGGAGAAGAGGCGTCTTGCACGGAAAAGGAGCCGGGCTGCTAAGCGAGAAAGGGAACGGGAAGCTGCGAAAGCGGCCAAACTCCCCCCTCGTGAGAGGCAATGCGAGTCATGTGGACGAAAGTTCAATTCCCGCAAAACCTCCCGCAAGCACAAGTGCCCAAAAGCCAAAGTGGTGCGCATCACAAGGGAAGCAGCTGGTGGGCAGGCGTCACAGGCCACACCCCCAGCAGAGCTGGACAAGCCCGCTGCCCCATTCACCTCACATGCACCCCCTACCCCATCATCACACAGTAACGTTCGTCCTACAGTAACCGGAGAATTGCAGGGAGAAGGTCCCTGGTTTTTTATACACCTAAAGACCGGCCAACGCATGGGCTCTGGCAACAGAGCTTATGCAGAAAGCATGCGAACGAGTGGCCTCTGGAGGCCTGCCTAGTCCTCGAGCTAGGATCTTACTGATACAACCCTGTCTTGTACATACAACGGTTCGTTATGATAAAGTGTTTCGGGCCCCTTCAGGGGCTGGACAGGAGCATGTGCGAAGCCGCGGATCATTTGGGACCCGGGCTGAGGAGCAGCCCAAGGGCGAGGGTTTTCTTTTACACCATCACAGCCACCACACGACCACCAACCCACTTCACTCACAAAGACAACCAAAAGGCTGAGAACAGCCCAGTTTATTACCAACACACGCCTAAGCATAAAACGTAGATAGCTACGTGACCGCCCCTGTACTCTGTTGAACGCGCCGCGGGATAGAAATTCGGATTTAAAAAAAAAAAAAAAAAAAAAAAAAAGTTCTGCATTCACCCCCCTTGACGTGACACGAAGCGAAAGATTTAGGATTTTTTTCAGGACATTTAGGGCAGAGGGTAGAGGCCGCGAACTGAAGAGGGCCTCTTGTTCCGCTATGGGGGAACATCACGATGTGGCAAGTACGGAACCTGGGTAAGTCTTGGAGACCCTTAGTTGGAGGTTATCCATTGCAATTGGCTGCGCGCGTTCGAACAGACAATCAGTATTTGTCCATTTGGGGGGTTGCCGAGTCAATTGCAAGGGTGAACTCGTGGCAAGACCTCCAGCATGCATATGTCAAAAGGGCGACGAGAACACAAGAAGGAAAATAAAAAAAATGAGATGGCGGGCACGTGAGATCTCATGTCACGTGACCAGTCCACCGTATTGCACGCAAGTTGATTGCACGTATGCTCATGTCACACAGAAAAAATTACGAGGATTCGTGGAGTGGATTGTCGCGAGGCAACAGAGAAACAAAGAATTGGTGGCTGATCTGAAGGTTGTCAATTTCGGAGAGCGCGGGTCGAGAAACGACAGGATCTAGCTTGGGATCTAGTGCTGCGTAGGGGTTGCCATGAGGTAAGATCCCATGGACAAATCGTCGCGATAAGGCCGGCGCCCAGCCCTATCAGACAGGTGGAAGTGAACACAAAAGAGGAAGCGGCGCTGAGGAACGGTATGGTTCCATATGTTCCGAAGTCGTCAGGCAGCGGCGTGCCACGAAAAAACAGGCAGCTCCGCCGCATTGGGTCCGCATTGCTGACACCCCGGTGTACATGGAAGCACCGGATCGGGCGGGCATACTGCCCTAAATTAGCCCCGTGTATTTGTGTTTGCGTTTTGTGTGCATAGAGGGCCCTGAGAACACGCCACTAAAACACGAAGATGGGTCCACTGTTTTTAGCGAGCCTGTGGCCGAAGGGATGGCGACCACCCAGCGCGTGGCACGCGCAATTGAAGAATCACCTCCATCAAACTGATCCCTCCGAGACGCTGGGCGGCCCGAAGGACGAGGGGAAACGAGAAGAGGAGAATGCGCTGAAATTGATATGAACGGAGCCGAACAAGACGAGTCGCAGCGACTGGTTCATCATGCAGCTCTGATGGAAGATCAAATTGCAAATTAGATGGTTCGTTAGCTCAAAGTAGCTCCTCAGTTGTTTTTCTTCATTTGACTGTCTTTGTAATCTTACATGCGGGCGCAAGCCATCAACCTCGCAAAGGGGTTCGGAAGGAGAGAGGTGCCACAACCGGGTCATCGAGTCACGAACATGACATGCCTGATGAACGATCGCCCTGGAGTATAAATCAATCAGAAGGAGGAGTGTACATTAGAAGCCGATGTCGATGTTAACAACCTCGACATAGAAAAACTAAATGATGAACCCAATTGTGTACATGCATCAAACTCATCTGTCGCGGTGGTTGAACGCGGAGACAACTTGAATGTCCTCCTGTTCTCTGGATTGAACAACTCCAAAATGCACGGCGCTTCAAGTCTGCTGGACAACAGGGCATCAATCCAATGGTTATCCCCGCGCGCGACACGACAAAACTGTGGATGGATGAGAGTGAACCGATGGGGCCTTGACTAAGCTAACGTCATCTCTGATAGATCTGATCAGTCAGCCTGTTCGCACTAAGAATAGTCTTCAACACAGCCCACTAGTACAGTGCTCATCCTGTGCATACTGCTGCGCCATCCTCCCCAGGGACCAGTCCAGTCACATACGCAAATAGCCTACAATGCGTCCAAGCAATGCATGGCTGCCCTCGGTGACTCCAATGCAATTTTCAGCTGCCTGCCCTCTCGCATTTAAATCTCCGTTGGAAATTACAGGTCCCCAGCTACTCCCACAACCCACCTCCCTTCGTCTGCTCTGCTCACTTCTCTTCGATATCATAACGGCAAGAAAGGTTCTGGAGATGAATCCATTACGTAACGTACGCCCACGCTTTTTTGATGCTTGGCGATCCGGCGGTTGATACCGTACCCGTAACTTTACCAGCTCTCCAAGAGACTCAGTGCACGCCGTTCGGGGAACGGGCCCTCACAACATGATGAAAACGTTGGCCGGCCCCCTCAAGGGGGTCAACGCACCCTGGCGCCTGGTCCCTATCCTCTGCAAGGCAGCCTCTCTCATCAAGGACACGCTGCTACCGAACGACAGGGCGGCCTCGTTCGTTCTCGTTCCGAGGACCGTGGCTATCCAGGTGGCTTCACACACCCGGAAACCGGTGGTCCGCTGGGCGTTGCCGCTCAAGTAAGCAGCCCCACGCATCCACACCCAAACGGTTCTGCCCCGCAGCCGCCGCAGATTGTCCATCCTAACGTGGAGCAAGACGAGTAAGCGCAATTTTCGCTACATCACGTCATAGTCGACACTGATATATGTTTCCTGGAGATGCTATGCTTGGTTTTTCGCAGTCGACCAAGACGGTAATGGGCAACTATCTCCCGAAGAACTCCGTATGCCCCCCTTTTTCTTACTTTTTCTCTGAATCCGGCTCAATTGAAGTACAGGCAGTGCGCTCCTAAATGACGGCGGTGAGGCCCCGCGATGTTTTGTTCTCACCACGAGACCAAACCTAACCGGTCCTTTATTACCAGGATTGAAGTTCTCGACCGGAACAGTGAATTATCTCATGGGCCTCTTTGTACGTCCCTATGAGACTCCTTCCAGATATGGACCCCAAAATGATATTTCTTACTATGTAGGACCAAGATAGCAATGGCACGATTGGCTTCGAAGAGGTATGAGGATATTTGCTCTTGAGTTATTCAATCAATACTAACATGTTGTGTACAGTTCGAACCTCTATGGAAATACATGACTGTATGAGAACCAACCCCTTGCCAATTTCTTATCTGACGTTGTCTATAGCAATGGCGACAAATGTTCGACTCATTTGACGATGACAAGGATGGGAGAATTGACGCCAATGAGCTGGCCGGCGCACTGGGCTACTACGAGTACGCTAGCCTTCGATCTCCGATCTCCCCGATCTCTCCCACTCATTGGCGCCCTGCCTAGCCTTCATGTTGGCCCTACCGTCCTTGAGATGCTAGTGAACAAATATGGTGAGTCTAGCAGCCAGCTCTCTCACAGTTCCCATGGTCATATGGACTCGTTTCATGACAGGTCTTAAGCCATCACGGAATCGGCCACCTCGCTACGGTGGTGCTCCTCGCCCGCAACTGGATCTGGACCACTTCGTCTGTGCATGCGTTGTTGTGCAGCAGATGTGCGTCCTGTACGAGAGGTGTGGTGCGGGAGGGCAGGGCCGGAGCACTCGCGGATAGGTAGGGACGAGTTCATCCAGGCTGTGATATCGCTTCCTTGAGAGCGCTCCATAAGACTTGCGGATATTTCTCTGGATTTATTTTAGGCGATTTCACACTGCTGTCATTTGGCGTGAACACTTGTGGCCACTTGCGTGTGCGGTATGAGAAGGTTGGACCGACAACTACGCTCAAAACCCGAAGTCTGCAAACTGGAACCAAGAGGACAAATGCATGACTATGCCACTGGCTGACCTTCGTCGACGGACATCCACCCCATCCATATGAAACTGAGGATATGCCGATCGATCGGGGAACGCCAAGGTGACCACAGCAAGAGGTCAATCCTACCAAACTCAACTCCAGAATCCAAGCTGTTGCGGCGCAATCGAGGGCAAAGTTGTCACCACACCACATGGGACGAGGTTTCCTGATCATATAAGAGTGGTAAAAGGAACGGAAAGAACGATTCGACGGCTTTCAAGGGCTCACGTTTCATGGGTCAGTCATCATTCTGCTTGACCCAGAAAAGCTGGCCTGGTTTCAATTTTCGTGATCTCACCCACCGAAACCCTGGATTCCCGCGGGAGGGCGCCGCTGGGATTCTGGGGTGCTGAGTCGAGTCATCGGGGCCCTCGACCCAAAAACCAAAAACCCAAAGAGGGCTGATTATCGGTAACTCGGGCCGGGCATCAATTGCGATTGCGCCCTTCTCGCTTCGCGCTTCCTCGCAAGCCACGGCCGACATGGCGGGCAGTGGGGTGCCACTCGGTTGGCCATGGGTATTATTTACCCGGACGCCACAGCGCCTGTATAACAATTCTTTCTGGTGGCTCACATGTCGTTCGAAATTCAGAACAGACGACGCCCATCAGCCAAACTGGGTCGACTCGACAATCGCCGGGTCACCTTTCCTTTGCACAGGAGGACCCCTGTGATGGGGATATTTCGGAATCCCTCTTGTTGCATCGGGCTGTGATGGCGCAGCACTGCAACCTTTGTTGATTCGAATTCGTGGTCGACGTGCAGATGATGGTCCATTTGTTCTATCTCGGCGCCTCGGAATTGATCATCATATCATCATGATAGTTCCTGGAAGAGTCCCCCTTCTGACAATAAAAAAATCGGCACGGGCGGTACATCATAATCTCATACAACACATTGTGATGCCCCGCATGGTCTGCTGCGGGCGCTGGGAATCAAAAACCTTCGAATTGGGATAGGTTCTGTAGGCCATGCAGGCGCAAGGTTATGCCGGTTATGAATATTGTTATGTCTTATATTCCTACGCCTCTTTCCCAGGTGATGCAACGAGGGTGCCTGCTCGTATATAATACCGAGTGGGACGTCCCTGAGACGACCTTATCGACGATCATGAAGCAAAGCCCACGTCCGTCGTTCCCGGTCGCGCAGCGCGTCCTTCCGAATGGATCTGTCGACCTGATGACAGCGATAGCCTCTCATTCCGCTGCAGGTTGGGTACCGCAACCTGTGGCCCCTCCCCCCCAAGGTGAGTTTGCACGACGCATCCCGAGCAGCCTTACGTAGTGCAGCCGATTGATTGAGTGCCGCGAGTCTACAGACCCTCGTATTGGCTATGGCCCGTCTCCGTTCTCACGAATTCCCAACCCCTCGGTATCCGCCCCGTACGCAAACGCAAACCCGCGTCCTGCACCCCCAGCTGAGTTTCCTCGCGCTCCACCCATGGTCCATGCCCATGCTGGAACGCCGCCCTTACATGGGACCATGGGTTACACACACCCCCCGCCAACTACGACGCCCCACGTTCCGATACCCGGTAGACATATGAACATGCACGCGGGGCAGTCACGGTCCTCTGGTGAGGGTCAGAGAATGGGAATTCGGGAGCCTGGCTTTCGTATGGATGAGTCTCGCCGTGACCCGTTGCAAACTACGGGAAACGAGGCAAGGTATGATCCGTACCACGACCATCGCGATCAAGACCTCGCTCCGCCCATTGTCCATGCCCATGCTGGAACGCCGCCCTTACATGGGACCGTGGGTTACCCGCACAGCCAGCCACCTACGATGCCCCACGTTCCGATACCCGGTAGAAATATGAACATGCACGCGGGACCGTCACAGTCCTCTGGTGAGGGTCAGAGAATGGGAATTCGGGGGCCTGGCTTTCGTATGGATGTGCCTCACCGTGCCAGTGACCCATTGCAAACTATGGGAAACGAGGCAAGGTATGATTCGTACCACGACAATAGCAATCAGGACCGTGATAAAGGGCCGCCAGACGCGGTACCCATTGCGGGGAACACAGGTGAGTGGCTTCTCTCTTTTTTGTGCTATAGAATAGAATCTGATGGTCACCTAATCGCCCATCTTAGGTCGCCGCCGACCAAAGAAGGATAAGACACAACCGGCAGCCACAGCACGTTGTGGCATCTGTCCAGCCTCTATTGCTGTTGATGTATATCAACACTTCAATGGGTTCTGCAGCGATCGACATATGTGGTGAGTCTTGGTAACTCCACTTCGGGGGACAGACAACTTCATGTCGGTTTATCTATCAGGAACGCCATTCATAACCAGATGGCACCATTATGTCAACGCTGCCGCGGGTGGGCATGTCATGTTGGCAATGTGCTCTGCGGCGGCGGTGTGTGTAAAAACTCTTGAAATGGTTTAATCATTTCGCGTGTATCCCACTCGTCACAGTTTCTGTCTTACTAGCCATTTGGAGGTATTGGAAACTTCACACGTAGTCACGTAGTATAGCCATGTCCGCCACTTCATTGGTTCTCATCTTGTATCTTCACAGTTGCAAGTATACTCTTACTCTCGCCTTTTGCGGAGGGGCAAATGGTCATGCGCCTCCCCGGCATCTCCGTGGCCAAATGCACAGCTGAATACCACCGCGATAAGAACATCACGCCCCGCGTTTCATATGGGCGCAAGGTGAATGTGAATGTAGAAGAGGGAGCGGCGATGAAAAAAGGTGCAGGTTCTAAAGACTCCGATGTTCGTCCGCCCGCGTGAGTACGAATTCTTCACACAGCTCGGCGGTTTGCAGGGCCGGGCGCGACTGGTCTGGCCGGCTCTAACGACACGACACGGGGACTCCGCATTGCAGCCACGCTCACTGGTCCTAGGGCGCACATGCTCTGGATCGATCAAACACGTTCTAGAGCAAAGGAGTTTACAAGATACGCAGGGTGGGCACGAGGACGAGCATACGGTTTATCGCCAACCTGTGGCCGGGAGCACGGCGACCACTCAGCGTGCGGCGAGCGCAATGGACGTGACCACCGGCACCGCTGAACCGATCCTTCCGAGAAGGTGGGAAGGGCAGAGGAGAGGGGGAAAGAAAGCCGAGAAGGGCGGATGGCTGAGAAATGGAGTAGCGGAATGAAAAGTCGGATCGGAGATGGCCGGGCTGAACTGGGGGAGAACTGGGGAAGCGACGTGCGGCGTGCCATCCGCCATACAAAATCCGAGTCGGGAGATATGCTGATAGAACAGTTCATTGACTCCTGGGCGGTTGTTTGTGATGCCACTCCCGCTCGCATGCGGTTGCCACCTGTCAGTGAGCGACTCAGCTCAGGACAAACGCCTGAAAGAGAAGAAGGTATGCACTTGGTTAGTCCGACCTGCTCGGCCGAGCGAAAGACGTGGTGCAGTGCTGCAGGTGACGACGAAAAGCAGGGAGGGCTGTCCATAACCGTGCGCCTTATCAAACCTTGTCTAGCTTGTTTGGCCGCAATCGATTTCCTCATGTTCTCAACCCGAAATAGATTCCGACACAAACGGCGCTTCAAGCTTCAAGCCTCAAATCTGCCTAGCTCTCGACTGAAGGAGATAGACGAGCAATATGGACTTGGTCCAGTGGGAGCAGAGCTTGACCGAGCCATAGGTGAGTAGGTGAAAAAGCGAGCCAGCTTTGACTAATTTGACTAGTCTGCTATCGGGGGGCCCAGAGTAAGGGCACTAGTACAGCACAGCCCCGGCTTCACGTTATGCAAGCACCTGCTGTGCAGTCCCCAATTCTACCGCTGCCTCAAGTCGCATTGACTCCGCCTGGAGACCCTTCAATGTGACTACCTGTAAAATACAAGGTTCCTGCACATGTACTCGCTCAGCGGCTACTCTCTCGCATTTAAGATCGCCCTCATCACGCCACAGGCCCCCCAACTATAGTACTCACGCCCACACCTCCCTTTGTTTCTCGTCCGCTTGCTTCAAAGTTTCGATGGATTCATACGATGTTCGCCAATGACGTCCATGATACCTCGTTGTCCTGTTAACATTTTTGCCAGCCTAGACAAAACGTGGAGCGCCGTCACACCGAGTGGAACGGACCGCCCCCCATACAGTCACACATTCGCCAAGCTAGTTATCCAGGAGGCCCCATACAGCGGGGGACCTCTCCGGAATCTCCTCCAAACCCGAATGTTGGCACTCAACCAGAGGACTTTTCTTATGAGCCGCGGGCCATCACACCACCGGATGTGGAGGGGGATGAGTACGCGTCATTTTCTTTACCGCATCGTTATTACCACTAATCATCCTTTGGAGATGTTATGCTTGGTTTGTTACTGTGGATCAGGATGGCAATGGGCAGCTGTCTCCCGAGGAACTGCGTACGCTCTTCTTCCTGAGATTCGCTCCAAGTTCGGCTCAATTGTAGCACAGGCAGTGCACTCTTGAATGATGGCGGTAAGGTAATACGCAGATTTCCAGAGTCCAACCTTATCGATGCCCTATTTCCAGGCTTGAGCTTCTCGGCTAGCACGGTGAACTATCTCATGAGCATCTTTGTATGCCTTTCCATGGTCCTTTCTTCTATGACCTCCCGTGACTTGTTTCAACAGGACCGAGATAGCAACGGCACAATTGGCTTTGAAGAGGTATGACGGTGCTTGTTCTCGGGTGATCCAACCTTATGCGCTGTGTACAGTTTGAGCCTCTGTGGAAATACATGACGGTATGAGTCCCAAGCTATATCCTTCCCATATCTGACATCGTTAATAGCAATGGCGGCAAATGTTCGAATCATTCGATGAGGACAGTGACGAGAGAATCGATGCGAGCGAGCTGGACCGTGCTTTGGCCCACTACGAGTAGCTAGCTCTTTCACCCCCCTGATCTTTCCCACTCACGAGGGCCTTTGTTAGACTTCATGTTGGCCCATCCATTCTTGACCTGCTGGTGAAGAAGTACGGTGAGTCTGGCAGCTGGATGTTTCGCACTTTCCTTGGCCATGGCCTCATGCCATAACAGGTATACCCCCACGGAATGGGCCACCCAGCTATGGTCACCCTCCTCGCCTACAATTGGATCTGGATCACTTCCTCTGTGCCTGTGTTGTCGTGCAGCAGATGTGTGCCTTGTACGATAGCTGCAATCCAGGAGGTCAGGCCGATCAGGGGTCGGGGTCACCAACGATCAGTAGAGACGAGTTCATCCGAGCTGTGATATCGCTTCCTTGAGAGCGCACCGTTCTGCCCACTCCCATATCTTTGTATTCCTCGGTAGTTGGCGATTTCACAATGCCGCCGTATGTTACCTGGGTATTTACGACCACGCTTGACCTGTGCTTCAGTTCGTGACATGCGTGGCCTAATCTTGACGATTGACATTCCATATTCGAGGTCCGCGAGCTGGAGAAAGACAGTTCCGTGACCGTTGCCACAACAACACTCCTGCCAGTGTACCTAGACGTAATCTGAAGGGCACTGCGAACGCTTAGAGGAAAACGTGCAAATCACGGTGGCCATCATAGTGAGAGGTCGATCTCGATCGGGCCAATCTTGAATCCAAAAGGATTGTTGCAGTTCCACAGTAGCAACTACTATCACCAACACCTGACTCTTTAGGTGCTTGCCTTCGTTTGGGTTTGGGTATCTCGCTCCCGGTAACTCGGGCCGGAGCCCTCACGCGCGCTTGCAACTGACTCGACCTCGACCACCCAACATCATATCAGCCAAACGTTTTCAGTTCGTCCCGACGCCACCTGGCCATTTGCAGTGCACCCTCGTCAATCCCACAGGACGCCATTCCTTCCTTGGTACGTCGTACGCTCGTCATGCGGGACTCACAATCCATAATTGGGATAAATGCCGTCTATCGCCCGGTCGTTTTCTCTCTCTGCACAGGGAGCCCCTCAATCAAGGGTTTATTTCGAATTTCCCTTGTTGTGTTGAGCTGTGACCGCGCAACGCCCTCGTTTAGTTGACACCTTGTGCGAATGGCAGTCCATTGTTCTATTTCGGGGCCTCTGAATTGATTATCGTGACAGTTCCTGAGAGATCCCTGACAATTAAGAAATGGGCACAGGTCGTGCACCCCAAAGGCTGTCTGACAGCATTTCATGATGCCTATTTCGTCTGTGGGGCACTCTCGCAGGTGCTCCAAGACATCAAGTCCCCGCGAACCGGGAAAGGAATTACGAGGACATGACGGCGCAGCATCTTCCCCCCCCCAGATGTGGGCGTATTCATTCCCCTCTCCTCGTTCCTGGATGAACTAAACGATTGGCTACCGGTATATTATACCAGTTGAGACGTCGCCGAATCCCCACCCCATTGACGGTCATGAACCTGATCCCCTCCGTTCCCGTGGCCTCGCCGTCATGGTCAGTCTGCCCACTGTGTACCAACGATAGGAAATGCTCGTTATCCTGTTGCAAGTCCTGTGATGAGGTCTATTCATCCTTCGTAAAGTGAGTTCGTCCGAAGTGTCCCGAGCAGCCTTATCTAGGGCACTTGATTGAGTCCCGCGAATCGATAGAGCCCCACCATCCATACGCCCACCTTAAGCGTACATGGACAGAGGCCGTCACCTTCGTCCCTATCTGCATTCCCTCAACTCTCAACGGTTCCGAACCCGGGGGTGCCAGTCTTACAAGTACCCCGAGCTATACCATACTCATGAGACGACAAACTGCTACCATACGATTGCACCTGGTCCTTGTGTGAACACACCCAACAGTCCACGAACGACAAGGAACGAGGTCGGCGGTAATTTGAGCGGCAACAATGGCGAGCCAGACACCACCCCTCCCAGCGAAACACGTGTCAAGGAATACCCAAGCTCATCGCCACGGAGTCCTCAAGCTGCCCGGACACGGGCGCCGGACGTTGTCGGTCGTGTTAGCTCTCTCCCTCCGAGTGTCGCAATGGAACACGTGAATGAGTTGGCATACATATCAGGTATGCGCTTAATGACAGGATGGTGCCACTGTCCAACCTACCCCGACATATTATGTCGTGATAGCGACACGTTCTGTACCAACGCATTGTTGATAGTGAGGGGCAACTTTCAGAAATTCGTGAGGCTTGGTCACTGTGTTATCTCCCGTGTCACCGCCTTTCTCACATCCCTCACTATCTCTTCCAGCTCATCGAGGTTATGAACAAGCCATTGGCTACGCAAGAGCATTCGTTATGCAGTCTAACCGGATAGCATGGCATACGAAGCTGGGGTTAATGAGGTGATAGCCGTCACGGTGAGTGTCAGCCGCTTCGTCCAAGCTCTTGTCTCATGCTGTGACAGCTGCGAGCCTCGAAGCTATAGTTATTCGCTGGGCCCCACATATTTCGCCCTCTCACCAGGAGCTTGCGGTATGGCGTCTTTAAAGATTACAAATGTACTCTTAATCAAACGATGCACGTCCCTGAGCATTACATGGGTCGCTTGAGCTTATTATGAACGCTGAATGGACCACCTGACGATGTCACCATGGACAAGTGTTCTTCGCTATGATGTCACCCCGTAAACTTCCCAAAGGAACCCAGACACCACGCTAGAAGGCCACGGACATCAAGATAGAGCTATGACACCTACGAAGACCCCTTCTACTCGGAGCGTCATCGTTGCCTCGTCTGACCCATATAATGTTCGCTATCAATCTCTAGCACCCAGGCGTCGCGTGGCAAATATGTCCCTCACATCCTCCGGTCTGCGCATCACATCGATCTCGCACTTCATAGTTTGCGATTCAGATACGAAATCATTCACGACCACGAGGAAAGGCACGACACGGCTGCCTTATCCGCGGAAACTTCCTTAACACGAGGGGGTCCGATTCATTTGCGGACGGCCCCCCAATTCTTCGCGCGGATGCAAAACGTCTGGCCATCACGGTGTGTTCTGTCTGATGACAACTGCGCCGTTGCCCTGTTACTACGGCCGGTGCCAAGGAAGACACGCTCAGAAGCTCCCCTCGATCGTTCCTCCGTCTCTGATGTCCATCAAGTTATGGTTATATTTTGCAAAGCAAACCGAATCGCTCTCCAAATGGTATTCCATCCATGGACTCTGCCGGATGGGACGCCAGAAACGAGAAAAGAACCCCATAAAGCGGCACGCGGTAAGCGACAAACTCGTTTCACCTGTGGGCTCGTGGCGGGTTGCCTTCTCATTCTCGTGGGAATGCACGACAAGATCGTCCAAGTGCCACATGATCAAGTTCCCCATTGGTGACCCTCATGTCCGTGCTCGTGGCCTGCGCCCACCTCCTGGGTAGCCACCGTGCATGTATTTAAGCACCCTGCATCCGCGAAGTGACTTCAAGTGAGAAGTGTCTAACGTTACTGTACCGATGTCCAAGAAACCACAGAAAAAACTACCACCACCATTCCCGGTACCCTTTCCTGAATCGAACCCCACGCCAAATGTGACTAGCAACACCCCTCACCCTCCAGCAGTTCCACCCGCAGGGTCTGGTCATTATCCGCCAAGTGAGTCCATATCATGCAATATGTCTTAGCTGCCTGTGTGAAGCACCCGATTGAGCTTCGAGGGGTTCTAGTGCCTCATTCTGACGTACCCTTGTCCCCATCTAGGGCAACCACCAAATACTGCCTCGCAGCCAAAAACAACCTCATACCACGTTACAAGCCCCACACCCACACACTCACATTTCTCAAGGGCTGTCCCCAGTCAACCACCACCGTTTCCCGAGCCTTCAACAGGGCATCATTACAACCCACCTGTAAACGTCGGGCCATCAGTTTCGACTCCGGGAGGGGCATCTGTCGCTCAAGCCGGGAATTATTTCCAACAAGGCCAGCCAGCTCAAGCCAGGAATTATTTCCAACAAGGCCAGCCAGCTCAAGCCGGGAATTATTTCCAACAAGGCCAGCCGCCCACGAGCAACTTTACACAAACGTCAAACCCTATGGGTGGGGGAGCGCGTGAGTGTCTCATTCCTTACAGGGACAAACGAACGGACCGTTGTGATCTCATCAGCCCCTGGAGTGCAAGCACAGCAGGCACCTGTCAGAGTTCCTTGTAAGTTATGTGGCAGTTTGCGCCGAAATGCGGGAATGGACGACTCGAGTGAATTCTGCAGCGAAGAATGCAGGTGGGCATGGTCAGTGGGCTGTTTCATTGTTGCATGGCTGAGGGCTGACTGCGGTCCGCTCACCTATTAGGAGGACTCGACGTACTCAACACCCGTCTTAGCTACGCTCCATGCAGTTTCAGTAGCACGTGGTGATCGTGATTTGTTTATCGGCCATGCGCGTTTATGGTGTTTAGGTGTAGGATGTCGCTGAGGGTCGCAGGGTCGTTAGGTTTTCTCTGATTGATGGATGTATGTATGTAAAATATGAGCGTTAGGAACCCGAGCCCGAGACAATAACGTGGCCGGTCCGACCGTGCGATGTCGCTTTGCAACGTATGCCATTTATCATGATATTTGCAAATCTGGTTTCATTTATGGATGTGATGAATGATGACGGCGCTTGGCCCCCAGCCGGAGATGGAGGCGACGTCAGGGTTTGGTTCACTTTCCTTCATTTCTTCGTATGAAGCACTTTACGTTGCACCGAAGTTACATAGATGGTCTCAAAAACAATAATCTCGATTCCGAATTTCATCTCATTCATATTCGTTGGTGAAAACGTCATCCCCGGAGTAAGATAGCGTGTTTCCCGAGCCAGAGGAGCGTTGCCCGCCGTGCTTTGTGCTTTCACGCGCAGTTCCCGAGCTTTCTGCACCTCTCGCTTCGTATCGTTGTGTCGGTCTATATCCTCGCCAAATGCGCGGACTTGGATGACTGGCCAGAGTGAAGAACCGGCGGCAGAAATACGGCTTGGCTGCCGCGGCGGTGTCATGCCACTGATGTTGACAAACAAGAGCAAATTGAACGCCCCGAATAACGGAACAACGGGGTTTCCCCTCTACCCTCGACCATTTTATTCACCTTTGTCCACTTCACGATTGATCCCGATCCCTTCTCAAAAGAAAGAGTCACGGAGCTAGTACGGTATTGCCTGCCCAACCCAGAGCAGCTGACTCGGCTTCTCGTTCTATGATGTCACTTTCGAAACTGTCCTCAACGAGGAGGTAGGCATTGGGCGCGGTTCCTCGGGCGCGTGCCAGAAGTGGGCGGCCACTTCAACATATCTGTCCTCGTGCATCGCGCATTGTCAACAGTACACTCCCCAATACTACGAACAACCCTCCTCGACACGTGGTGTCCACTTCGAGATTCGGAACTTACAATCCGTGTGTCAAGCAGGGTCAGCAATCGAGACAAATTCGCCCCATCACTCTCTCTGCACAGGAATTCCAGCAACGAGGGGCTCGTGAAACCCCGCTCATCACGTTTGGGCTGTGAGGGCGCAGCGCCGGACCCTTGTTTAGTTCACTCGAGTGCGTGGTCAAAGTGCAGCGCGTCGGATTGCTTTATCGTAGCAGTTCCTGGTAGGACCCCGACAATTCAGAAATGGGAACGTGGTTGCATCGTAATCACCAGTAGCACATGACGATGCCTATTTCGTCGAGTCTGAGTCTGCCGCTCCTGCGGGTGTTCAAATCTCCGCGGACCAGGAGAGGGATTGTGAGGATAAGATATACAGCACTGTAGCAGCCTGGCTGCGCCCAACCTTCTTTCCCTCTTTCCTTGTTCCTTGATGAATCAAACAAGCGCCTCTATATATAATACCATGTGAGCCGTCCTTGATATCCCATCATTTAATCATGAACCAGAACCCTCCTCCGTTCCCGCACCCGTTCCACTATGGATCTGCCGATCCGAGTCGTACGCCTGCGGCAGGTGTCTCTTATTCCGCTGTGAGTCTTGCGGCCCACCCTTCGCAAGGTGAGTTCATACGAATTATCCTGAGCGGGCCTTACCTGGAACATCCGACTAAGACCCTTGGTAGTGCCTCGTACATCTCACCCCACGGAGTCACCCAACCTATACGTTTCCCCCCGGGCACACCCACAGAGGCGGTCACCTGTGCCTCCACCTGCGTTCCCTCTAGCTCCACCATTTTCAAACGCGGTGCCGCTCACACCACAAGCGCCCGTGACTCATTCACGCATCCCGCCATCCCCGACATGGCATTACCCTGCGATTCCTAATCAAAATATGGTCCCCCGGGCAGCACCGCCCATCGATCCGTCCCTGGTAAATCGGGCCCATTCTACGTCTAGCTCTTATGCCCCGCGAACGACGGGGAACGGGATAAGGAATCACCGAGATGACAACTACAACGACCAGCAGCAGCAGTACGCGCGAGATGACGAATCACGTGACAAAGGGCCAGTATCGCTGCCATTCGCCGCTGGGCGGATGCGCCAAGCTCCACCCCCTACGGTAGGAAGTTGTCGGCTTCGGAGATGTCAAGCCCCCGCTCCGCGATCTGAATTGGAACGCTGGGGTGGGTTCTGCAGCGATCAACATATGCGGTCAGTGTTGATGACTCTTTTACTTGCGGGACTGATGACTAAGATGGTATGTGTATCAGGGAAGCGATAAATGCCGGAAACGCATCGCTGTGTCCGACCTGCCGCCGGAGAGCATGTCGAGTTGGCAGTAGGTTCTGCAGCGAGGCATGTAGACGGTAGACGGGCAACACTCCGAGACCCGTGAGAAGGTCTGGCCACCACTTATTAGTAGCGCACACGTCATCCCTCCCTTCGTTTTTATTCTGCCATCTATTCCAACTAATCGAGGCAATGAACAAAAGTCGTGTCGTTAATACGAGAGCGCATGAGTCACAGAAAGAGAAAGCAGTGCAGCGTTGGTGAGTGTCCACGACTTCTCGCAGGCCCCCTCGTCAGCTTGTTAGATGCCATTATCATCGAAACTCGAAGGTCAGACCTCCCGTCTTCACCTCATTCGCTGAGATCTACCGAATTTCTCTCAATTCCCGGGGCCTTACGCTACTCTTCGATTCTCATATCGAGACCTTGAAGTACAGTATCCTCGCTCACTTGGCTCGAAAGGTGCTCATCCGTCCCGGGAATTGCCGTCGCCGAGCATCATTGAGCCACTGGAGGAACTGCATTGCGTGACTGAAGAACTCTGAATAGTCATCCTGGCTGTAACATGGGACAAAGCTTGCTCCGTGATGACATTTTCATGCTGGCCAAGGGGTTACCAAGCTAGCGACCCCCGACAGCAAGCTAAGAATTGTGCCACCCATGAAGAGTGTTTCCGATTCTTTCACTTCGTTGTTTCTATGTCAGTGATTTTGGATATGGAGGATGCGATCTGATTACAGTAAGATTGTGTGACTGCGAACCTGCGATCACGTGCGCTCTGTCGACGAGCGCCGGTGTTGCTTGACCGACACTCCGTCCGAGCACCACGTAGCAAGGGATATCCCCACGCACCTCCAACTCGAGGGAGCCTTCCGGTTTGCATCTTACATCCAGTTCGCAGTTCAGGTCTAACCATTCAAATTATTCAAATACGAAGCTCCTCAAGATCACGGGGAAGAACACCACATTTTCGGCATCGTGTTCGCGGAAACTTTCTTGTCACGAGGAGGCCATCGCGGACGACCCCCGGATATGCAGACCGGCGGATCCGGAAGGCTCATCACGTTACAACCGAGCCGTTTTCCTGTTCCTGCGGTCGACGCCTCGATCAACCTCAGTGAAGTTCACACAACTTGTCATGCTCGTTCCAACGGCTTCACCCCGATAAGAACACCAAACCCGTACAGTCGAGAGGCCATGACGTATGACCCAATTTCGCCTGGAGCGAACATGCGCTAGGTGGTCGTGGACCACCCTTGCTTCTTCCTCTGCGCGTGGGAGATCTCCGATAAGGAACATGCAAGCGCCGCATGTTTGCCAATTGGCGACCGTCATGTCTCTGCCCGCACCCGCACGCTTCTTGGGTGTATCATCCATCTATTTAAACCCCCCGCGTCTACGAGATGAGAAGTCGCTCATACCGCGGCACCGATGGCCAAGCCCCCCCCAGACAAATTCCCGCTGCCCTACGGAGGAGCTCCTCCTCCCTATTCCTCACAGCGGACTACACACCAACACCAATACCAACACCAACACTCCATCGCATCCACGTACCAACAACCCCCACAAGGACGTCCTCGGCCTGCGCCCGTGCGTGCCACGCTAAGCGCGGCTGGCGGCAGTGCCTCTTATGCCCAAGCAGGTCCCTCGTCCTCGCCAGCGCATCCTCCGGGAAGTGAGTAGATATCATTTGTC
This sequence comes from Russula brevipes, assembly GCA_022496215.1. Classification (NCBI taxonomy): domain Eukaryota; kingdom Fungi; phylum Basidiomycota; class Agaricomycetes; order Russulales; family Russulaceae; genus Russula; species Russula brevipes. The sequence goes on from WTXF01000278.1 coordinate 19,574, forward strand.
CTCAGTGCCTGTGTGATGCGGCCGGTTAAACCATGAGTCTCCAGCGTCTAGCTACTCTGGCGTACCCTCGCCCCCAGCGCAAGTGTCACGTACCTCCTCCCAGCAGCAGCAGCCATCCCCTCTCCGTTCCTCACAGCAGACCACACACCAGCCATCCAGCGCACATACGTACCAATCCCCACAAGGACCCGCCCGCGCGCCTGCCACGCCAAACGCGGTTGGCGATGCCTTTTATGCCCAAGCAGATCCCTCGTCCTCGCTAGCCCATCCTCCGGGAAGTGAGTAGATATCATATTTCCTCGGTGCCTATGTGATGCGGCCGGTTGAACCATGAGTCTCCAGCGTATAGCTACTCTGGCGTACCCTCGCCCCCAGCGCAGGTGTCACGTACCTCCTCCCAGCAGCAGCAGCCCCCTGCTCCCCGTTCCTCACAGCAGACTACACACCAACAATTCAGCGCACATACGTACTCATCTCCACAGGGATATTTTCCGCCCGCGCCCGCACGTGCCACGCCAAGCGCGATTGGCGGTACCCTTGGAGATACCTCGCTCTCCCCAACGCCTGGTAATCCTCCGCAAAGTGAGTAGACATCATGTTTCCTCGGTGCGGCCTGTTGAACCACGAGTCTCTACTACTTAACTGCTCTGGCGTGCGCTCGTCCCCAGCGCAGCCGCCATATACCTCCTCCTATCAGCAGCCTCCCCCTCCCCGTTCCTCACAGTGGACCACAAACCAACAGTCCATTGCACCCACGTACCGACCCCCACCCCAAGAAGGGTCTCCTCCGTCCGCGCGCGCGCGTGCCACGCCAAACGCGTTTGGCAGTACCTTTGGTGCCCCAGGAGATCCCTCGCTCTCGCCAGCGCCCAATAATCCTCCGCGAAGTGAGTAGACATCATGTTTCCTCGGTGCCTGTGTGATACGGCCTGCTGAACCACGAGTCTCTACCGTCTAATTACTCTGGCGTGCGCTCGTCCCCAGCGCGGGCACCATATACCTCCCAGTCGCAGCCATCCCATTCCTCACAGCGGACTACACACCAAGATTCCAGCACGCGCACGCACCAACCCCCACAACAACAACGACCTGTCCCCCACCCACCATTCCCCAGGCCTATTTATAATGACGCACCTGCACCTGCACCTGCACCTGCATCTTCGTCGAACGTCGCACCCCAGCCGCCATACGACATAATCCGAATGCCAGAAGGGCCACCGCGGCCTCCAGGTGTGCCTTTATCATTGGCATGATCATGCTGCTTGACGATTTTGGCCGCTGACGTGAATGGAAACAGTGGACGATGACTCCTCAAGCGATTCTGAGGACGACCAAAGCGACGATAACCCACAGGGCCAAGGCCCGCAACGTGGGAACGACGTGGGCAGTCCTGGTCCTGCGCAGAGTCCCGCACATCCGAACTACGACTACCGGAGAGCACCGGCACGTGAGTGTCCGCTTGACGATTTTGGCCGCTGACTTGAATGGAAACAGTGGACGATGACTCCTCGAGCGATTCTGAGGACTTCCAAAGTGACGATAACGCACAGGGCCGAGGGCAAGGCCGGGCCCGGGGCCCGCAACGCGGGAACGACGTGGGCGGTCCTGATCCTGCGCAGAGACCCGCACATCCGAACTACGACTACGGGAGAGCACCGGCACGTGAGTGTCCGCATTGCCGAACCGTCCCCTCCCTGTTTGTACTGACTGTATGCGCACAGCCGAGGCGGGCAGAGTGCAAGTACCACCTCAGGCAGGCAGAGTGCAAGTACCAATACCTCCAATACCTCAGCCTGAGGCGGGCAGAGTGCAAGTACCACCTCGGGCAGGCAGAGGGCAAGTACCAATACCTCACTGGCAGCTTGAGGCGGGCGGAGTGCAAGTAGTACAAATACCTCAGGCGACAGTTCTCTGCGGGTTTTGTACAAGGATGACACCAAGTGAGAAAGTGCGGAGGCTGGGCGGGTGCTGCTGCGGCTGCTGCGCGCAACACAGACGGGAGTCTGGTTATCCAACTTGAATGCGTTATCTTGTTGGTTGTATGGCATTATGTAGTACATTGGTTGTCGCAGTGTGTTTTTGAGCAAAGGCGTTATTTTATCTATCGGTACCGAAAGTACAGGACTGCACATGTACAAGAGTAGTCAGACTATCTATCTGATACATCTCCTTCCTCACGAAATGGCAAGGTCGTATGCGATATGACATCAAGAGCTTGAACTTGTGGCGTATATCGATCATACGGATTTTGATGACTGTGTGACTGACCGTACACCAAGGATCTAATTTCGGGCCCGAAAAATCACAGCAAGAACGAGCTGCTCTAGAATGGTATAAAGCCCGACACCTCCATATTGTTGGATCTGCCATTCTCTCGAAGTAACTATCTACCCTGATGGAGTTGACGATGCAAAAGTGCAAGGCTGTCGCGGCTGCACCACCGGTCCACCACCACCACTACATACGTACTACTTAAACTTCGTGGCGTGCCCTAATCGAGGCTCGAGGTCGAGTTGAGGGGTGCCCAATCTAACCAATCCAATTGATTCCCAAATGATAGATTAGTAGTTAGGTGCGGCGGGATGGCCCGCATCTGGAAAGCGCGGATCATCGAGCATCAAGCCTCGGTCGGGGCCCAGCCGGGATGGAATCAAATGAGATCATGGTGAGGAAATGAGGAGATGAGATTCCTTCCATCATCCCCCATGAACGGCGGAAACGGCGGAGAATGATGCCCTAGCCCAGCGCCCAGCCCTTCTCCTGCACGGCGAGCCATCGTCATTCGGCCTTTGGGTGTAAGCACCAAGAAGTAAGTTTAAGCAGGATCGTTGGCGTGGCGTGGCGTGGTGGGGCCCACGGCGCAATCGGTGTACACCGTTGGGAAAAGTGTGTGGGTGCACGAGGCGAGGCGAGGCACGCCGCAATAAAAGTGCGTGTGAACATAATTCTCCATTGACAGACGGGCGCTGTATGTTTGATCGGATCGGTCGGTGGGCCCAGCTTGTTCCTGGACCCTGTCACAGCAACGATCAAATCACAGATCAGACTCCTCTGCCAGCTCGTCGCACATCGCACACCTGACCCCGCGCACTCCAAGCAATCCGCGCTTCCAGACTCCGTAAATGGTCAAACGGACGACGGACGGAATGCGCACGGCCAACAGTCCGCTCCCCTGAGCCACGATTTGAAATGATACCAAATATGGTAGTCCGTGCCACGGCAAAACGGGTAACGACAGGTTGTTTTAGCATCAATCACGGTCAAAGAACAAAGAATGTAAGAGTTACAAGTCACGACGTTTTGTCGAAGTGTCCTAAAGCCGTCGTTACTAATGAACAACCTCGATATTCTGAATCACGAATTCTGAGGGCAAAGACAAGCAAGCCAAGCAAACGCTACTGCAACCAGACCTTGACAATAGCCCAAAAATGTAAAGCTGAATCAGACAGTGGGCAAGCCGTGATATCCCTGCTGTGGCAGTACGGTTTGCATGTTGGCAAAGGGGTTTCCGCCTTCGCTGTTGTAGGTAGGCGCTTGAGTTGAGACAGTTGGTTGCGGTGAGATCGGTGGTTGAAGCGGGACCTGTGGCATGTGCGAAGCTCCACTGGGCGAAGGGAACGTGGCTGGATCATTCGGATCCTGGAAGAACGAGTACAAAGGGCACATGAACACACATAAGCCGGGAAGAAGGCACAAAAGCACGTACATAAAGCCTCATCGCTGTTAGGGGTGTCCCAGGCAGCGATGGCTGCCCATACGTCGCGTTATCCGCCAGTGGCTGATGGATCTCATCCATGGGCGGCTGTAATGCACCGGTGCTCGCATACGCGGTGGATGGTGCTGTCGGACGCCTCCGTCGCAGGAAGCAGACGGCCGCGAGACTTGCGATGCCAATCGCCGCAATACCACCGACGACACCACCAACGATAGCACCCACATTTGAACTGCTCTTAGTAGGTGAAGGAGAGGTGGAGGTGGAGGAAGTGCTGGAAGAGCCAGCGGCGCTTGTCGAAGGATGACCACTTGCCGAGCCAGAGGCGGAGCCGGAGGAATTCGAGGCACCGATGGATGTGCCAGGGGCCACTTCGGGGGAGTCTAAAAGAGGTGTGAGACGACCTACAGGAAGCATCAGAAACACAAATTCTTACCACCGACAGCCAACGACTTGTTGGAATTCCAATTGTTTTCGAGCTGGAAGGTGCAGTTAGTTAGTGCTGGTAAAGAGAACTTGAACTCGGGGAACGCACTGTGACGTCCATGAGTGCCCACTGAGGGACACGCGTTCCAGAAGGTACAGGGTTAGGGAATCTGTGTGCCAATCATCTCGTCAATACCGATGCAAAGAGATTCTCCGCCCATAGAGGCAAACTCACGTTGATGGAGGCATGGTCTTTGTGCAGTTGAAGGAATATTCAGACCAGCTAACGGCACACTCATAAGAGGGGTGAAATTGGAGCAAGACATAGCGAGTCGTACGTTATCCACGTTTCGGACTGGCACGCATCACATGCACTGATGAGCGAATACGCAATGGTGCTACACTTGCACAGGTTGCTGTTATCAATACCGCTCGGGCCAGTATACGAGTATCCCGGCTGCAGGGAATCAATGGTAAACGCTGCGAGGCATGAGACGGCGAGACTTTGTAAACGCATGACAACCCACTCACAACCGCCATTGCATGTCGACATCAAATATGCCGCGACCGTACACGCATTTTGGCCGAGAGAGTTGAAGGACTGGGGCGAGCCCGTCAAACAGGTTCGGAAAAAATACAACGTCGGGACGTACCCATTTCCACGACAAGCTACAATCTGGGGCAACGACCTGGGCAGCCGCAAATCCAGAGAAGAACAACAAGGACGTGAACACAGCGAGGATCCACATTGAGGGCAGTGTGCTAGGTGGTGGAGAATGGAGAAGAAATGGAGTGGAGGAAAAAAAAAACGGGCACGGCGCTCAAAGCATCATTTGCAACAATGGAAACCCCCCTTATAAACGAGCGTTGGGCTCGTCACCCTTTGACATATACAGTATGGACCCGCCGTAAAGAAGCCGCGTTGATTCCGTCACGTCTCAGCCTCCTCCTGTTCGCGACTTTTTACAGCAGCGGGGAACTCCCTCCCTGCGAACCTGGCGCGGGATGGATGGGTCTCGCACCTGGGTTGACCGATGGATGATACGTGTCGCGATGAAGGACCGCGACGCGACGCGACCCTGAAGGACCACGCGCTCGCGAGCCTGCCATCTTTGTATGTTGCGGGCGCTCAGGGGCAAGAGCACTCCCGGCCGGCCGTTCCCGGCCCTGTCAGGCATCATTTTTATCCACAAATTGCGGCACCCGGCACAAATTGCATTATTACGTTCTACACCGCCCGTCCTTGGCATCCCTTTTGACAGGGGCACGCAATGCGGCGGCGGCGGCAATTCCTGTTTACCAGTGCGGGCGGTCCCGCCCGCGCGGGAGACCCATCACCAGTGCATCGCGCATCGCCTTGATGCCTTGATGATCGTGATCTATGCATGCATCAGGGTGAGCGAAGGCAGTCTGTGTGATGTGCGATGCGCAAGCTGAGGGCGAGGTTCCATGTGAATTTCACTGGACGGATTGAGGTGTTCCCGCCAATCGCGATGGGAGGAAATCGAGGAACGGAATGTTGATCTCTGCAAGGCACGTACTGGGAGTCCGCCATAAGTTACACGCACTGTTGTCTGCGGTTTCCAGTTCTACATTCTACACCGATTTTGTGGGACCAGTTTAACCAACCACTAGAGGTCCTGGAAGTTGAAAATCGGAGAGACGTCATGATGAGGAAGGAGAAAAGAAATGAGACCGGATATTAAAAGGAGAAAAGGTAAAAAGGGATTATGATGGGCGTGGGTGAGTTTGAGTTTGCAACACACCCGTGTATCTGTACAGTCAGGGAGTTTGTAGGCATAGTAGATGAATACAAACTGTGGAATAGCAAAGTGGACATCAGACCTGGCTGGCACCAGGTTAGAAAGGTGCTTCCTTTTCCAACAAAAAGCATTGCTTGTCAGTAAAAGGAAGCACTTTCTAAACCAGGGCCTGCCTGCATCTGTCACAACTGTACACTTTGCCAGTGCACAGTGAGTCGAGTGCAAACAACAAATCCATGATTTGGACCAAATGTGGTGTTGCACTATTTAGGAATGGAATGGGAACCAAAATGGCCAAACACGTGCCAGATGGCATTTACCAACGATTCACGCCCATTTGGGGATAAGTGGCCTGACACTGACACGCACACGCCTGACTGAGCGTGGGAATGATGCTGGAGAGATAACAAAAGACACGCGTTCTCCGTGGACCCACGGTCCTGATTTCTCCGCTCACTTGGATGGCAACCGCGACCGCGGGCGAATCGCAGTTCTCAGTCACGCATACGCACGCGCTGACCCCCCTTCAGGCGCGATCAGCCAGCCAGCCCCGCAACCGTCCAGAGAGATGGGTTGAGGGAATGGTTGGGGTGTTGGAGAGGTTTGGAAAGCGCCCGCTGTGATGGGACCTGCCGATCTGGGTAGATCCCTTCGAAGGCCAATGCGTGATAAGGTTGGGTAACGCCCCCGCGGATCGCCTTCTTTCCGAGAATTATATGGGTTTTGGCCCCAATTTTTTGCTTACGGTCGTGCATGATGGGTGTTCCCTCCCGCTCCTCGTGGGGCTTGAAGGATAGCGTGGTCGGTCGTCGACCTTGCAGAGCGAATAACCAACGTTTTGGGAACAGGCCGCCCGTGACTGAAGCGTGACCGAAGCGCAGAGGGATGCGTCACACGCCAGCGGTCGTCTTCTCGAGAAGCACTCGAAACTAACCGAATACAGTGCGGAGGACAAGTCATATCACGCCCAATGCCCGAGCTTGACTGGCTGTGGCTGATGTCGTCGTCCGGTTTAGGCGAGCGCAAGAGCCATCCATCAATGAATCAATTTCTGTCCTCATTTATAACCCACTCCGGCTAGAACCCCCTCCCCGAGAGGACCCCTTTGACCCTCCTTTTCCCATCACCCTGTGCCCGAGATGTTGACGACCTTCTCTCTTTTCCTTGCCTTGCCCCTGCTTGCGAGAGCTCAGCTTAGGTATCCTGGGTGCCAGTCCTCGTGGTCCTGGGTACGTAATCGGTCCTCCTGCCATGAGTCCCACACAGCTTAACAATAGTCCCGTATCCCAGACGTACAACTCGTTGGGCCAAAACCCCTGCGCCGTCGCCGCTTACCTGCAGGGTGCATGTAACAACGGAGGTATGCACAGCCATATTAAAGTCCTCGACTCCTTACCGACGAGGGGGATAGCGTACAACGTCCCAGACTTGATCCCCGGAGACTCCTATCTTGGACCAGTGGGCGCCGGCGATGCGAAGAATCTGTGCAAGTGGCAACACGGTCGTCTACTCGCTCATGAGCGCTTGCGATGCGTGCCAGGGCGAAAGGTGGTTCTCGTGCGTCCCGCTTTCTTTTCCTCGGGTGCCTTTCAACCCCGCCCGCTCAACGACGACCCCAGATGGGCTACGTGGTCGAAAAACTGTTCTGCCACCGATCCCCCGACAACGTTCGTATACATCCGCACGTCCGCCCGCCTTTGTGTCTGACCCCAATGATCGGATCGATGGCTTAGGTTCTCAAACACCATCCCGAACAACACGCGCGTGCAGGAGTGGGCTTTCATCGACGTGACCGTGAGTTCACACCCCCCCTCCCTTTTGCACAGACGGGCCATGATATCGAACGTCTGATCAGAAGGAGGGCATCTGGGACCCCATCTTGTCGTACCAGGTCGGCAGTAAGTGCAGTGCCCAGCCCAGCGCCCGACCACTCATGCTGACACAACCACGATGCTACCCCAGACCAGACTGAGGCCGGCCCCAACCACCCGGGAACCCTGGCCGCCACCCCGACGCCGACCACGACCGCGACGTCCGTCCCGGGACTGTCAGCCTCGCAGGCGCATTTCCTAGGCAAGAAAGACCACAGCAAGGCGAAGATAGCGGGAATCGTCGGGGGCATCTTCGGCGGCCCTTGCCGTCGTCGGCGCGGCCGCGACCCTGTGGCTCTGGCGCGCGCGCGTCAAACGCCGCAAGGCGACGCGCGCGGCCTCCGATATCATATTCGCCAATCGTGCACTGCCGCTGCAGGAGAAGACGGCCAGGGTCGGAGAGGAGTCACAACCAGGCGACGTCCCCCTAGAGGTGATCTGAGCGACATGAGCATAGCATTATAGGAGACCTTGACCCCCACTAAGTGGTTCTTGTAGTTGTAGACGGACCAACAGGATCTATCGACACATATTTCACGGGAGATGCTGATGTTTCCTACTGTACAATAGCTTGTTCTCTCAATGACTGCGATGACTTTCTGGGCTTCTCATGATATGTCTACATAAGGGCAGTGTGGTTGATCACATTCTCAATCGGAGCAGGGACCGTAGCTGTGGCTAATGGATACCCGCCATCACCGAAGCCCCAAAAGGCTAGAACACACAAGCTAAAGAATTTGGGGTTGCGCAATACGCATGGAGACCTTATCGGAGGGGAATTTCCGTCGTTGCCGTAATCGGGAAGAAAGGACCTGATATCAGAGGATAAGCGCAACTGGCGCATTGTGTGTGCCGATGCTCGCCCATCCGGTCCCATCCGCCTGTGGGGGTTTTTCCGGGCGGCACCCATGAAACGTTGCCGATCACAGCGCGACCGGCCACGGCGTGGCGGTGCACCCTGCGCTCGCGCCCGCGCCCGGCGGGATCCTTCACGCCGGGCGACACATGCAGCACGGGGTGGAAGTGCGTCGTTCGGAGCAGGAAACCGCCCTCGAATGCCGCGGGCAGCGCGACGTGCGCGGGCGCGTTCCCCGTCGCGCCGTCGAAGACTAGGCGTGAGTCTGGGGGGCTCGTGGGGAAGGAGACGGCGAGGGGTGCGTTGATCGTGTGGGCGTAGACGCGGAAGCACCCGCCCGTGCCCGAGGACGAGTTGGTGTAGAGTGAGATGTTGGCGGTGAGGGGCTGCGGATGGTGTGGATGCGGGTCAGTGGGAACGGCTACGGCAAAGCGGGTCCGAGTCGCGTCCTGACCTGTTAACAGTTTTCAGGGAGACCACCGTTGGCTTTCTCGGCAGATTGCCGTGGGCCTCGACGGATGCATAGATAGGGCCATTGGTGGTGGAAAGCATCAAAAGTTTGGTCACGTTGAATGATCCCTCGATTTTGCTGTTTTTTCCCTTCTGCGATGATGGAATTTCCTGTGACCGACTAATTGGGTGGGGCTTAGGGAGTACAATGTTCGATTGAAGGGGGTTCAGCTTACGGTCACCGTTATAGGCCGGTTCGTCGACTTGAGAATGAATGCATCAAAGTTGTATCCAGCCAGATCGCCGACATACACCAAGAATCCAGGGACATCGACTGTGAACGATGGGACATGGACATCATGTTTCGGGGACGGGAGCTTGACATCTACGACAAAAAAGAGGTTGTCCTTTCGCCTGGGTGGGAGCCACCGGAACGGTGTCTAGAGTCTAATGAACCTATGACGATGCCTGACGTCATGAATGAGGGCTCACCGTATCGCTACGCCATTTCTATCCTCAGTCTTCACGAGGCAGACCTTCGCGCGCGAAAGAGCCTCCCTCTTATGATAATGGACAGAAACGCTGATTTTCAAATCTTTGACTTCTGGCGATTGATGGACTCGCACGACACCAGAGGACAAGGAGCCCCTGGCAAGCACAAATAGACCCTTTGCATCGATGGGGAGATCAAACTCTACGCTTTCCCACGATACGAAGGGGGGCACAGGAACTGAGAGAGGGAGATGGGCATCGACGTTAGCGTTAACGTTTAGGGAGTCTTCCCAGCTGGTGCACTTCACCAGGCTGTCAGTGGTGAGCGCAGCTAGCGAAGGGTCGACCTATGGGCACCCGGTCAGCGTATTCAGAGGTCCGTCACGATAGGCTACGAACGAACTGAGCTT
>WTXF01000279.1:0-29523 GCA_022496215.1 Russula brevipes
AAGACGGACGAGAAGGTATGGGATGAGTCTGAGCACGAAGGGGACGCGAGGCAGAAGCGCCATTGTCATTCGGCGGGACTGCAAGAAGCGGCATAGGAAATGCCGGGCCTGGCGGAGTCGGTGAGGACGGGGGGCTTAGGATTGGGCTCGGCATCCTGTGTCTGTGGGCAGTCAGAAACCATATCAAGGGGATATACAAGGCCACCCTACGGAGGAAAAGTCATGCCCCTTTGGCGGGTGAGGGGGGCCGAACATTATTGGCGACTGGAGGCTGCAGCAGGTTGTTTGGAGGAGACTGCGCCATGTTTGGTACCGGGGCGTTGATTGGTGGTGACTGCATGCTGCGAACGGAACAGACAACCAGTGGATTTGACGCCCAGAGCCACCGTACTTATACTTACGCGTCGCATGGCAGTGGCGTGGCTTGCCTGGGAAAACCGTGGCAGTGACCCTATGAACTGGCTTTGCTTTTCATTGTCCTGTTTCATTGAAATGCTGTCCTTTTTCATTGAGGGGGGAACGAGGTGCGGTGCATGCTGCTTGTAGTCAGAAGATATTGAGCGCATATACTTCCGTTGGGCGATGGATGAATATGGTCCCGCCCGATATCTCGATTCTCGATCCGCACCGGGACCGTACCGTCCGACTCAGGGTTAGGTGTGCACCTCCATCTCTACTGTATCCTTTTTTCTTTCTCGGGTGATCAGGTCCTGCCTGCTCATGGAGTTTACATCGCTTGATCAGGCCGATCAGGACTCGGAGGTGGTCAGGTTCGAATATACGACGAAAACAACCCGCTATGGACACCGTTGCCAGTTGCTGACAATGCAGGCCGGCTAGCAGCGAAAGGCCCTCCTTCTGTCTCTACTCTGCAACCCAAAAATGTTGTCCTCTCCAACTTCAGAGCTGAGCGCTGAGCGCTGAGCTCCTGTGCTCCGTGCGCTGCATTGGTATCCAAAACTGTTGAGACTTTATAAAACGGAGATCGAGGAGTGCTAGGGGGACGCATTCGTATAGAAGGCAATTTGCATGTGCTCCATACCTCAGACGGTCAAGCAATATGTTTTCCAAGCATGCAGTACGATGAAAGGGTATATCCATTAAATTCCGGTGGACGCGAATGTACGAAAAAAAATGCTACAAGTGATGTCCCACTACAGATCGTACTGTATTGTACCTCCACTATTAGTCCATGGCAGTGCATTGACCTCGTGCTATTTAAGTTCCACGAGTCTCTGCTTTCGGGTGCCATCACCTTCTGAGCCGCTCTGGATGGCGGCGACCAGCATATCTTGTTCCATCCACCCGCAACGTAGGGGCCGCACGTCGCCCATTTCTATGACTTGAATGAGCTTGCCCGTATCGACGCTGCGCACCTCTATGAACCCAGACGAGAATAGTAAGAGGGAGGAACCGCGCTGTGCAAACGCTGTGGCTTTGCACTCCCAAAGGGTGTAATAAGTTGAATCAGCGGGTATGCCACGTTCGTTGATGAAATAGCCAAGATCTGAAAAAGGTAAAACAGCGCATATGCGAGCGTGAGTGGAGAATTACTCACTGTCACAGACAACGAGGACGTTGTTCCCGGATCTCACTGTTCCAAGGATTTTCTGGGTGTCGTCATTTCCTAGTCCAGGCAGCACCTTCACTTTGTTATTTTTTCCTTTCAGTACTCGCTGAAAGGCATTCGCGCTACGCTTAGAATTCGGAAATTCGGGCACTAGTTTAAGGGGAGGATCGGTCGTACTTTGTGGACGATCAGCTCACGACTATATGGAGAATCGGACGGACTCACTTCTTCAATTCCGCGAGATAGATGGCCTTGGAAGAGTGAATCGCGACCTTGTCGTGGAAAAAAGTCGCACCGAGGGGGTCTTCCGGAATGGTCATCAGCTGTCACAGAAATGGTTAGTGGCCAGACCTTCAGAAGGACATATGGAGACGAACAGGGCGCAAGGGGTGGAAGTTCGCTGGGATCTGCGGGTCCGAACCTTGACGAATCAGTTCTAGTATGTGGATTGTAGCTTTCTTGGACTTCTTCGCTGAATAAATAACTTCCCGGGGATAAGAAACAAAGAAAAGCTGTTCGTATCTCAGCCACTTACCGAAGGTTCGATTAGCAACTTGATCCGCTTTAAAGAATAAAACGTCCCCGCCTTCTTGTGCCAACTTTTCCTCCAAGTCGGTGAGATCCTTAGATGTAGCATCTCCTCTAGAAACTCGAATGACGAGATCTAGAGGGTATGAAAATAGTGCCGATTCACAATGAACAAGAAACTTGTTGAAAACTGGAATGGCAGCTATTGACGTTGGCTTATCGGATACCAAAACACCCTGAAACGCTTCAGGCATTGAATCAGTGACCAAAGAAGGCGATCGATGCCCAGACGACTCACAAGAGTTACTTGCGAGATCACGTATGTAAATCCCCTTGGCACAACCGACAGCGAGGTAATGCCGCCCTCGGTACGCTGAGAGGTGCATGAGCGCGGATAAATAATTTGAAGATAGGGCATCCTACAAAACTCAGAGGCACAAAGGACTTCTCCGGTGAAGTGCTTCCCATGGGTGAGTTGGATGCGTGGCGGTATGCGGAAAAAGTCAGAGTCAAGCGTTTGAGGTGTGAATGACTACATTCATTTGTGAGAAAATGCAGAAAATTGAATATGACAATTAAGGTACCATGTTTCTTTGCTGTTCGGCCTTCCGTGTCCCGGCCGCGTCCTTGAACGCATTATGCCACATATTCCGTTCAGTTGCTGTATGAGTGTAAAGGGTATATCGACGAGTCATCCTTGCTGCGGCATGATATACGGTAAAAGGATGCACGGAGTCCGCTGGCGGTGGAGAGGTCCAGGGCACGATTCGCTTTGACCATGGTCGATCGTGCTTCCGAATTTCCGGTCCATTGTCGAAAGGTCCCAAGCGTAAACACTCCAACGGGATGGGCTAGCCAACGATATTGCATGGTCGGATTATGAGAACAGGGCGTAGCCAGACTTACTCTCTGTACAAGTCTGCGCCGGGTCGTCCCCACTGAGTCTGTTTCCTCTTTGTATAACAAGACTAGCACGAGTCAGGCCCAAGAAACGGGTGATAGAGCAATACATACAGTAGTTGTCCAATAGGGCACCAGATGCATCGATCCACGAAGTATCACTGCTGAATGGCTTCCACCAACGGTCACTGTTAGAAATTTTGGTGGCAAGCGGCCCAGAGCGAATCAGCGTCCGGAAATCATCATCCCTGTCGAGGAGCTGAAAGGTGTCGATCGTGAGCCCGGCCCAGAATTTGTCAATAGCGGTCCTACGGGTATTTCGCCTTCGGGGTAAACCAAGGTCTCACGAATATTCTTGCATTCTTCTGCTGCCCTGCCACCTACTGTGCTTCCGTTGGGGCCAGCGGCTGGATTACGATGCGGCTGGGAAGAAGCCATGCGAGATATTTCCACTGGAGCTTCAAGGTAGGTCAATGGGTTCGGTAGGTCGGATTGGATGACAATTTAGAAGGAAGTGTGGTTCAGATACTCTGTGGAGCAGAGAAAGAGAAGAGGGCGGAAGGGGGGAATATATAGGGAGCGCAGGGCTTGCTAGACAGAGGCGGTACTGTCATGGAAATGAACCTTGAGAGCATGGCAGCTGCCCAGTGCCAAGTGCGATCCAAGCGGTGCTAGATGGTCCGCAGCATTGATAGCCTCAATAAAGAAAAATGAAACAGAGCGATCGGAGGGGGTTGCTGTACAATTGTTGCTGGATGAGTGCGGCATAGGGTACACGAGACAGCACAACTGAAGTATGAACGCGCATGAATATTCACGACTTCCGGAGAAAGTACTGCCACCAAACCCATTAAAAAACGGGCGAAGAACACGTGTCACTTGGGGCGTTCAGACAATAGACTGCACTGGTTGCAATAATGATGCTGTGCATGGATATCAAAGTGAAAAGTGAAAGTACAACGTTGAACGCGTGTAGTTTTGGTCGCGCGGTCACGTGAGTGTTTTTTTTTGGTCGCGTGATACGGTGGTCGCATCGGCGCAGGGAACTTCGTCATTCCCGGAGGGCTCCTTGAACCGCTACCATCACCCTGGAGCGGGTTTCCCACGCATCCGTGGCAAGGAAAAAACACACTACACACCCACGCCCCCAACATACACCCTAAAACATAACAAACGAAACCACACCAAATGACCAGAGATCAGCGAGCCCATAATAACAGTAGACAGACCCACGCAATAGACAAGGACGGTGAGCCCACCCCAAGTGAATGCTCGCGACCCAACCCAGGGAACATCCAAGAAATTGTCAACGCTCGTAAGGACTCCAGGCAACACCCTCGAGGAGATACAATGCCCCTCCAGACGGTAACACCATCGCCAACGACAACCCTTGAACCGCGCTAAGGATACACCCCCCAAGACACGCCACGCCCCCCCACACACAAGCAAGGTACTGCCAAGTCACGAACCACCGTTGACAACCCGCGGCCGCGGGCCCTGACCCGACACCGACAACCTAAGCATGAACATGATGACAACGCATACACAGGCTAATCAAAGACACCCGGGAACCACTCGAAATACCATCGAACTGGATTCCTCTATGTGAGGTTTTAGTGGGTAGTAGACCATCCCAGATGTTCTGAGCCCCACACTGCCCCCCACCCATGGGGCGTGCATAAATGCATTTTTTCCTCCCTCCGGACCCCGCGTGGTCTGGCTACAACGTGCTGACTAGAGCTGATGCTATCACCTGCTACCAGCAACTGAACTCCCCCGTAGTTACACTAGCTAGCTACTGTACAAAGCGGGATAAATAAAAGGGTTCGAGCGTTTTCAAAAAAAAAAAAGAACTTCGTCATTCCCAGGGTCTTTCCTTTTCGACCAATCCGACCAATCACGACCAATCGACCAATAATCCGACCAATCCTGACCAATCCTCATGTGACCTCGGGCGTCTGTTCTTCCGAGTCCCTCTCCCGTCCCGTGTCTCCCTCTGAGTGACCTGTCAGTGCCAATGCCCTCTCCGACGACTCCCCCGACGACGATGCCCCCTCCAATGACACCCCCCAACCGTCACCCCCCCCCCCCCGACGACGCCCCCTCCAACCACCCCCCGACGACGCCCCCTCCAACCACCCCCCCGGACGACGACCTCCTCCTACGACGCTCCCTCTGACGCTGCGACGACCTCGACGACGACGGCTCCCTCTGACGACCCCTCTGGTGACGGCCTCTGACGACCCCGCCCCCTGCCATGACGAGCCCCCTGCAGCGACGACTTATCTGGTAAGTGGGCACCCACTTTTTTTAGTGCCCTGGAACTGACAGGGTTGGGCAGGTCGTCTTTCGCTGCACGTGGCGACATCACCCGCGCCCTCGCCTCAGGCCCCGGGCATTCCTGGTGACACGACGGCCTCCTCCCAAGGAGGTTTCCCTTCAAGACCACAAGCGTTGGCCCCCCCAGAGTGGGGCTCTTCGTCAACACTTCGGGTCTCGCGCCCGCTTGGTCGGTCGCTTTTGTGCAGGCCAGTTGGCCTTGCACGTGGCCCCGACCATGCGCGGCCACGGTGCCTCGACCGCCTCATCCTCAGACTCGAAAGCGCGCTCGTAAACGCGTGAGCGTGCAACAGCGCGCGGCCGCCCCACCCTGACGCCCCTCTCGCTCGCACACGCGTGGGCCCGTGGGGGTTGTATGCGACAATCCGGCCGCGAACGCTCGAGTGCGCAACAGCGCGCGGCCGCCCCACCCGCCCCTCTCGCTCGCACACGCGTGGGGGTTGCATGCGACAATCCGGCCGCGACCCCGCCGCGACACCCCCTCGCACACAAACTTGGGGTGTGCGTGCAACAGCGCGCGCCCACCCCACCCCAGCGCCCCTCTTGCTCGCACACGCGTGGGGGTGCATGCGACAAACCGGCCGCGACCCCCACCGCGACACCCCTCGCACGCAAACGCGGGGTGTGCGTGCAACAGGGCCCGGCCGCCCCACCGACGCCTCTCTCGCTCGCAAACGCATGGGGAGTGCATGCGACAAACCGGCCGCGACACCCCCTCGCACGCAAACGCGGGGTGTGCGTGCAACAGGGCCCGGCCGCCCCACCGACGCCTCTCTCGCTCGCAAACGCATGGGGAGTGCATGCGACAAACCGGCCGCGACACCCCCTCGCACGCAAACGCGGGGTGTGCGTGCAACAGGGCCCGGCCGCCCCACCCCGACGCCTCTCTCGCTCGCAAACACGTGGGGAGTGCATGCGATAAACCGGCCGCGACCCCCGCCCCGACACCCCCTTGCACTCAAACGCGGGGTGTGCGTGCAACAGCGGCCGCGATCACCCACGTCCCCTCGCACGCACACGCGGGGAGTGCGTGCAGCAGCGCCCGCCCGCGACCACCCATGCCCCCTCGCACGCAAACGCGGCGGGGGTGCGTGCAAGAGCGCCTGCCCGCGACCCCACCCCGACACCCCCTCGCACGCAAACGTGTGGGGTGATATTTTGTGTATCATATTCCTACTCGATAGTTACCTTGTGTAGTGTCTAATGTATCTGGTCACCTTAATCACCTTATTGTGATAGATTTATTTTTTTCCACATATACAAGCATGAGTGATGGCTTTGGCCCGTCATCTAAGAAACAGGGGTCGGGTTGGACCGCTGACGGCGCTGACCAAGTGACGGAAGGGGAAACCCCCTGGGCAGGGGATCCCGGATGCGACCGCAAAGCCCCTGGGGCAAGCGGGATCGCACCTCCGGTGCAATCCCCCTTGCCATCACCAATTTGCCTCGGCGCATGTACTAGTATACGGGCTGTTACAACCCGGCGGATCCAGTATTCTGATACAGTAGCGGGGTTTGTGACAGCGGGGCGTTCAGCACAGTTGGAGAACAATAATAGGAGGGTGCGGTTCCTGTAGGCAATGAATCGTGCGACAGATGGCACAGCCCATTTGAGTGGCGTTGGCGTGAAGAGAGCAACATGACACAGTCACATTACGATAAGTTAGCCGCTAAAAGAGTACCTGCTACACACAAAATCGTTCTTATTATGAAGTTACATGTCCCACTCAGCCCAGTGTTGCTCCCCGCGTACCATCGGTGTCTGTGCATCGATGGCGGCGGTCGGTACCAACTCCAGGACCTTCTCGCTGAGGCCGTTCTCGTCCTCAACACCGCCAGTCATAACAACAACCAGCATGTCCTCCTCCGTCAAACCGGATTGTAGGAGTCGCACATCGCGCCCTCCTATTGCCTGGACGAGCTTACCCGAAGCGATGCTGCGCACCTCGATAAATCTGGGAGAGAACAACAAGAGGTGCGGTCCACGGTGAGCATACGCGGTGGCTCTGCACTCCCAAGAAATATAACCAGCTGAACGAGTGGGGTTGCCATCATTGTCGATGTAACAACCAAACTCTACAAGAAAGGTCAGACAACAACCAGCGAGTGGAAGTCTACTAACCGTCATAGATTATCAGGATCTCGGTCTTTCCGCATCTCACCAATCCAAGGATCTTTGCCGAGTCGCACTTATCTTTGAGTACATGCAGAGAAGTGCTTGTGCCACGCGCGGAGTTGGAAAAGTTGGGTACTACGGTTGGCGAAGAAACGGGTACGCTTGATCGATGATCAACTCAAAGCTTGTTTCAGCCGAAACATGGGCTCACTTCATCGGATCCAAGATATGAATGGTTTTCGACGAACAAATCGCTACGTTCTTGGAAAGAAACGTTGCATCGTTGGCATCTCGCGGGATGGGCATCGGCTGTGCATAAGTGATCAGTGGCTCAACTTTCAATATTCGTCTGAAGACGGACAGAACCAAAAGTTTGGTATGACGATCCGCGATCCACTGAGGACCGCGCGATTTCATCCCGGCGAATCAATTCTAGCACGTGCAATGTGACATGCCTGAACGTTTTCGTCGCATAAACAACTTCTTGGAGATGAGAAACAGATCGGCTCCAAACGTGATCATGGCTCTCACCCAATGTTTGGTTTCTAACGCGACCTGCTTTAACGAACAAAACATTCCCGTCATTCTGAGCCAGTCTTTCCGCCGAGTCGTCAAGAACTTGAAGTGGAGCACGTCCTTGAGAAGCGCGAATGACCAGATCAAGAGGATAGGTAAATAGCCCCATTTCATAATGAACCAGGAACTTGTTGAACTCGGGAAGGACGACGATCGAAGTTGGGCTGATGAATCCCAAGACTCTCTTAAACGCTGTTAACAACTGAATCAGTGACCAGGTCGACGAAAGTTACGATGACCCACAAGAATCAATACGGATGCCAACGTATATCCCGTTGGTACAGCCGACAGCAATGTAATTCCGCTTTTGAAATGCTAATGGTCGGATTGAGACCAATGGACGGAACCAAGGCAAAACAACTTACGAAAGGCCGCTGCACAAAGGGCGCGACCAGTAAAGCGCGTCCCAGTGGCAAGCGAGGTGAGTGAAGGGACACGGAAGAAGCCATCGTTAAGGGTTTGGGGACTGTACCACTACGTTTCATCAGACACATGGGTACTTAAAAGGGGAAACGAAACTACCTTGTTTGCGTCTTGTCTAGCTTTCCGGACAGCGATCGCGTCTACAAGTGCACCGTGCCACTTAGCCCTGGCGGCCGGCGTCTGTGTGTAAAGGGTGTATCGACGTGAACTGTCTTCATTGGCATGAAATACGGTGAATGGATACATGTTCTGCTTGGTCGAACTCATGTTGATCAAGCTGCCGATGTCTGCGCGCTCCTTTCGACCCTCTGGGGGATCGTTGAAGGACGCCAATTCTAAATACTCTAGAGGGATGGGCTAGACAGGGACGTGCATAAGCGAAGATGTGATGAAAGGCAGGGCATGGTCGCATTTACCCTTACTATGTGTCTGCGCTTGATCGTCCCGGAAGTGCCTGTTTCGTCCTTAAGAAACAAGACTGCTACAAGTCAGTCATAACACCACGAGGACGGCGCAGCTGCGCACAGTAGTTGTCTAACAATGCGCCGAATACATCACTCCAAGAATGCCAAGTGTCAGATTTCTGCCTTGCAAGCCGTCCAGAATAGACGAGAGTCCGGGAGTCATCCAGAAAATCTAGGTCCTGAAGGCGCCATGAGCTTCGAATTATCAACCGGTCTAAACGCACAGTGATTTCGCCTTGCATGTCAACCAGGCTCTTGTGAAGTGCCCCGAACTTGACCTTCTCTTCCGCAGCCGCAATGCCAGGTTCTGAACTCTTGATGAAGTCCTGCAGAACTGTTAGCAGTATGGGGATGGTCTCGAGGTCCGGGTGATCCGCAGCGGTCAACTTCTGGATTCTTTCCAAGACCAACTGCAGTCTTGGTAGTCGAGTGACGGGGCGAGAGATAAGAGTTTTGAAATCTCGCTTCCTGAGACGAGGATCTTCAGAACATCTCTGGAGGAAATCTTTGTAATGGAGATTTTGGTCAAGTTCTTTCTCATGATGTTCCAACGATAAGGGCGAGTGCTTTATGTAAGATTCATACTCGGGTGTGAAAAGGAGTGCATCTGATGTTTGGTAGATCAGTAAATTTGGTGTATGTCCCCAAAGGACAGCTTACTGTCTAGAATGATGTCGGCTACACTCTGCACGAGAGGGTGCTGATCCTTCTGGCGTATAAATAGAGACTCGAGCATGCGTCGATGGTGGGACAATATCTCTTTCAGATTCCAGAAGACCTCAGACACGAATATCGTCCCCTTCTCTTCTGACATGATGTCGTGCGGGGCGCTTAATATGGGCGTAATATAGACCTGGGAGCTGGACTCAGTTACCAAGATTCGAGCAGTTAAATGTCTCGTACATCTTCTATGATCTGAAGGTCATTAACATAGTCTAACTCAGACTTGAAAATCTCAAACAAGACAGACTGCCGCTCGACCTCTTTCTTCCCAAGGGCCTCAAGCGCCTGGGGTGGGACAAACCGGTCCCACTGTTGTTCGGGTTCAGGGATCTTACCAGACTGAAACAATTCCAGTTCGTCTGCGGAGTCGAGGCTACGCATCCTTTGTTAACGTTCCGTACGTCTCAAGACCAGAACCGAGCTTAATACCTGAGCTCACTGAGATCACGCTTTCCCGGAGGTGCGACACGCTAGGTGAGAAATACATAAGTGGCGTCTTTCAAAATAGGATACGCCCCAACGCCACCTTTGTGCTATGAGTTTTGATGTCAGTGACAGGCTTGCGATGGGAGAGGGCAGGAGTTATAGGAGGCGCTCCTTTATCCGGTCTTGAGCTCCGAGATGGAAGCGAGGGCGGAGGAGAGGCAGCTCTTGTCGATGTCGCACGATGAAGCTGAGGCTCAGGAAATGCCAGAGTTGCTGATTCCAACGCATACGAGCTGGTAGCTCTTGGGCGTTGCCAGTTTGGAGGCGGAGGCGAAAGACTGGATACTAGGAGCGAGGCAGACGTTGATTCTGAGGGATAATCATACTGCGGAGTCGGAAACGACGAGGGAAAGCTCTGTTGTTGCAAGACACCCGAGGGGCTCTGGACGAAAGTAGGCGAAACGAGGGCCTGTGGGTGGGCATGTGGGGAGATACGGTCTGTCCGAGGCTGCCTTGTGCTGGAGCCTCCTCGGCTATTCGACGTGGGCGGCTGCATGCAGAATAAAGCGAGTGCGTTGCTCAGCCACCGAGTCACCATCTGCTTACCACCGGCAGAAACAATACAGCAAACACTGTTTTTTTCTTCCGCACTCCCACCTGCCCATAGCCCAACACTGGCGCTAACGCCCAACAGGTGCCCACCGCTGTTCTTCTCTTGCCTCGTGGCCTAATATTTCACATTTTTCAGTGCATGCAAGTCGACGGCGAACAATCTCTACCAGCCGGAGACGAAGATGATCATGGTTCATTGTTTGGTTCCCCTCCACCGTCTCCGGCGAGAGGTAGGTCACCACAACTAGCCCTCCCCGCGGGCCCAGGGTCTGCAAAAAACGTGGGGACCGTTGCACTTCCTGGTTCCCATTATTGTTCTGAACTTGCCATCGATCCGGCAGTTTTACTTCTAAACCCTCCTTTACCTCCGAGGAACCCGGATCCGCCCACGACCGCCCACCCTACTCCCCCATCTACATCCACCTCGATTTCTCCTTCCCACAGGCCCACAACATCTCGCGCGCCATCAAGGGCCGCCAGAAACTCGAAGAATGGCAAGGAGCGGTCTACCACACCACTTCCTCCCCCTCCAATCCACTTCCCCAACCCCGATGAGCCATTACCCTCGAACTTTCTGCGCAGCCAGCAGGCACTTCTAGGGCATGCCGGTCTGATAGGCGGATTGGATCCATCCACCCTTTCGACGAGGTATCACAAGGGGGCTACTTCACGAAATCCGATCATTATTGAGGACGAGCTTGATCCACCACCGTTAGGGAAGCAGGGCACTTATCCTCTTGATTCCTCTTCGCTTCCTCCCCCGTCAAGTGAGGAGGTAGTTTCGTCTCTTGTGAAGCAGAGGAATATCTTCCCTGTGTTGGAGTCCTTGCTCCGACTCCTCTCAGGTACGAGAGTTCCCGCCACTTCCCCCACCACAACGTCCTATGGCCTTGCCCCCTCAAGCTCTAATGGATCAAGCAGCGGACGTGGCCCTGTACCAAAGCGCCGCCGACTCAACTCAGTTCCCGCGGGGGCTTCCGACTGGGATGTGCCCTATCCATTCCAACAAGGAGAAGGGCCAAGCCAATATCGTCTTCATTGGGAGAAGGAGCGCCTCAAGCAACTGCTTTCTCAGCTTGCGGTGCTAATAAAAGGTGCAAAACGGTCTGCCGCCGCTAGGACATACCTCCAGCAGCATGCAGACTCGCGCCCCTCCATCAGCCCCCCGATGGTATCAGGCCAAACGTCATATCAACAACAGCCCACAGCCGATGTGTCACTTTCACTTTCCGAGCAACGGGATGTGCTGGCCTGTCATTTTGAAGTCGGTGATGGTACCCTCATGCCAACGGTATCTGAGGAACTGTGTCAAAGCATGCAATCCCCTGCTGCTACTCCACAGACTGCTCCCCTAGATGATCTCATAACTTCTATCCTCTATAATTCTATACCTCCCGTATCGCCTTCAACGAACCTTACATCATTTCCGCCGTCTTCGGAATGCCCCACTCCTAATCCTCCTGCAGGGTCACATACCGCCGCCACAGATACCTTGCCGCCAGATTTCCAGCAGTTGCTGGACATACTTCGTCAGAGTCCCTCACAGTGGACAACAACCACCGATTCTCCTGGGGTGACGGTTGCGCCCGTATCCAATTCCAAACAAGCGGATCCAGTTCCGCTAAACGAAACCCTCGTCGCCTCTGGCGCTATCACAGACTGCATGATTGACCCAACCCTTCTTGGGGAATCGTCAAATCGGAATTCGGTCAATTCTTCGATGGACCCAGTCGGACGAAGGCCTTCGACGCCGCCACTCCTGCAATCTCCTATTGCTTCAACCAGTTCTTTGTTCGACCCTTTGACCCCCAGGGAGGAGTTGTGTCCAGAACCCGATGTCTACCGACCCGAGCAAGGTAGGTATCAATTGTCGTCGCATCACTCTCGTGTTCCTCAAAGACTTGTCAATGCGATAGCCGAAGATCCGATCAGCGCAGCGACGTTGCTGCTGCAGATCGCAACGTCTGCAACGTCGCAAGCCACTGCTCAGTCAAAGGCACTATTTCCACAACCTCCCGCTTCGCGATTTCTTGGCACGGAACCCCAATTCCCGGTACCTACCTTATCTTCGCAGCAGTTCCCAACTTCGACCACCACGACAACCTCCTCGTCGTCCAGAGCGTCTTCGGTAGCACCGAGGCAGGGTTTTACTCTGTCCGCGATTGCTCCGATCGCGCAGATTCCTTCTCAGTCGGATCAACGACGTCTCAATCAAGAATCCTCTAACAACAGAGCATTGAAAAAACATGAAGTTATTCGTCGTGCAAGGGATCGACGACAGCAACTCCTGAAAGAATTGGAGAGTGCGAAAGTGGAACTTTGGGAAGCAGCGATCGAACAGGGTGTGTTAAATCATCTGATGAAGGACCATGGCTGTCTGTAAAGTTGATCGGTTAATATTCCTGCGTTCCGGTAGCCTCCTTTGTTCCGCGTTCTGCACATTAATATGATCAGATGCCCGAAACGATTGAATTGGTTGTCTTTTACGGACCCTGTGAGCCCCGCAAGGATAAACCGGTTTCCGCGGGTTCCGGTAACCGGTAAATTCTAGACCGGTGGGCCGCTTTTAAAGGCACTTGCTTGGAAACCACGATCGATGCTCTTTACATCACACTGCCAAGGATGGCCGCAAACCAATACACACGGATTGTGCTCAATGAACGGCCCATTGCAGACATCACACCAACTACGTTCCGCACCGAGACTGTCCCCTTCGACCTTCAGCCTGGACCAGGTGAAGTCCTTGTCCAAGTGAACTGGATTTCCCTAGACCCCGCTATGCGGGGTTGGCTGAGGGACACTAGGAGCTACATCCCTCCTGTTCAAATAGGCGAGGTTATGCGGGCAATGGGCTTGGCCACCGTCGTGAAAGTCGGCGAAGGCAGTAAGCTACAACATGGTGATGTTGTGAGTTGTGTCCCTGGTAAGTGGCCATATCACTATGGTCTGGGGAGTACCCAGCTTATATTCAGGTTGGGCGGAGTATGCCATCGTGAAAGAGGAAGCCGCCCAGAAACTCCAGTGAGAATCACCAAGCGATGCATTCGTTTGAAATGGAGGCTAAACAAGTTATGCCAGTGTACCTCCAGGAGCTCAATTGCTCGACTTTTTGGGACCCCTGGGCGTTGGCGGTACGTACCACATTGAACGTTTCCTGTGACCTCTTGACTGATCCTACTGCTCCAGGAGGCATAACGGCATACTTCGTATGTTGTCTTATGCCGCGGTCCGTCTCTCTCCTGTTAATGCTGTGAGACAGGGCCTGTTAGACGTGGCAAATATCAAGGCCGGTGAGACCCTCGTGGTCTCGGGAGCCGCTGGCTCAGTCGGCTCGTTGGTGTGCCAGATCGGCAAGCTGCACGGAGCGAGGGTCATTGGAATTGCCGGCACGGACGAAAAGTGTAGATGGCTCAAAGAGGAGCTCAAGATTGATGCGGCCGTGAACTATAAGAGCCCCACATTCGAAAAAGAGTTCAACGACGCGGTCGGTTATCTTGATGTCTTTTTTGATAACGTCGGCGGGGCCCTGCTGGACTTGGCCTTGACGAGACTCAAGAAGGGAGCACGTATTGCCTTATGCGGTGAGTCCAGGGACTAGATCTCGAGAAATTGGGGCCTCGCTTAGTCACTGATATCTCCCTAGGTGCTATCTCTCAATATAGTGCGTTCCTTGTTGTCTGAGTGCCACCTCATTCTGATTGTTCCACGTTGCAGACGCTCCCAAGCCGAAGGGCCTCTCTGCTTACCTGAACCTTATTTCTCAACGAGCGAAAATTGAAGGCTTCATCGTGTGAGTCTGCCTAAGCAGAGATCCGCCCTGCCTGAACACTTATATGGGTGTCATTGTGTAGATTTGACTACGCAGATCGCTTTCCTGAGGCTGTGAAAGACATCAGCAAATGGATCGCAGAGGGTCGCATAATGCGAAAATACCACATCGTTCGAGGGTTAGAGAAGGCTCCCGAGGCTCTCCCCTTGCTCTTCACGGGAGGCAACACAGGAAAATTGTTTGTTCCTACGTCATTTCATCTCTGATTCTATGCGCTGATCTCTTGAACTTCCCAGGGTTGTTCATGTGTCTGGACCTGACGCAAAACTCTGAAAGTTGGAATCAACATGGGTATGATGAAGATAGAATTATCACATGTCGATGATTGGCGTCGCTGTTGTTCAATGCATTCTTTCTCGGTTCCAGAGGCGTACCCTGTGTGGTGCCGTGGGGAAGTCTCAGACCGTAGTGAGGATTCACGCCTTTTTACCCATTGTCATAAGGCGTCGTCTCCAGCGTGCTGGAGATACGTTGTGATTGATCTCTCAGGACGGGTCAATCCCACAAGACGAATGTTTACTGTGGCGACCGTTAGCGCCCAGTGCAGGATGACTGTGGCTTTTGCCATTTGTCTATCGGTACCGTTCCGAACGCAAACCTCACGTCCAATAGCAGCTATACATCTGGCATCAGATGGGAACTCATCTGTTTTGGGACCCATGAGGGGCGACAGCGCATAAAGGGCCTCTAGCAGCATCCGATGGAACGTCTTCCACCTCTTGCTGAGGGACATTCCCACTTCTCGCTGTTGAGCATGACCCGAATGACGCTCCCAGACCGTTACACGAGGATCGTACTTGCTGAGCGTCCCGAGAAGGAGATCACCCACACCACCTTCCGCATCGAGACTTTGCCCCTCGATCTCAAACCCGGGCCTGGCGAGATCCTCGTGCGTGTTGACTGGCTTTCCCTCGACCCCGCTATGCGGGGCTGGCTGAGGGAGTCCGGGAGCTATCTGCCTCCTGTGCCGATTGGCGCGGTCATGCGGTCCCTCGGGCTGGGCACTGTAGTCGAAGCGGGTGAGGGGTGCGAGCTGCGCCCAGGCGACCGCGTGAGCGGCCGACCAGGTAAGACCTAACCCTCGACGTTGCTCCTCTTTTTTTTTTTTAAATCTTTCTTTCATCGGCGGATAGGTTGGACGGAGTACGCCATCATGAAAGAGAACGAGATCATTCAGAAGATTGTGTGAGCGCGACCGTGTGGTCTCCCGTTTGCTCTGGATGGGGTTTTGTCTGAAATGATGAAATTCGAGAGAAGAATCCCTCCAGGCGCACAATTGCTCGACTTCTTAGGGCCTCTGGGAATCGCCGGTGCGTAGTGCCGTGATGTAATTCTATTGTTATGAAGGCCAAATCTGATTTCGCGAGTTCAGGCGGCTTTACGGCATATTTCGTAGGCGATCCCATCGTCGACGATACATTGGGTTGGCTAATAGTAATGCCGTCGTGACACAGGGTCTGCTGGAGGTAGCACGGATCAAGGCCGGTGAGACCCTCGTGGTCTCGGGGGCCGCCGGCCATGTGGGTTCTCTGGTGTGCCAGATTGGTAAACTATACGGCGCCCAGGTCATAGGGATTGCCGGCACAGACGAGAAGTGTAAGTGGCTCAGGGAGGAGCTCAAGATTGATGGGGCACTAAACTACAAGAGCCCCTCATTCTACGAGGAGTTTAAGAACGTGGTCGGGCGCCTTGATGTTTTCTTCGACAATGTCGGCGGTGAGATCTTAGACTTTGTCTTGACGAGACTCGAGACTAGGGCGCGCATTATTCTATGCGGTGAGTCAGAGCGATAGTGTCAACGCCTTTCGTGTTTATTAATGGATATAATCCGTAAGGTGCCATTTCCGATTACAGTGCGCGATGGTCATATCTACTTTGTGAGAACCCTAGCCCTGACCACGCGCATCTAGACACCGTGAAGCCAAAGGGGCTTTCATCTTATATCAACCTCATCAACCAACGAGCGAAGATGGAAGGCTACGTCGTGTGAGTATCGCGTAATCTGCGCTTGCTGACTATATATCGATTGGGAGCATGGTCACTTTGTAGAAGCGACTATGTCGCACGATATCCAGAAGCTCTGAGACAACTCAGTAAATGGGTTTCCGAGGGTCGCATCGTGCGCAAATACCACATCGTCGAGGGACTGGAAAGTGCGCCCAAGGCGTTCCCCTTACTCTTCACCGGAGGCAATACAGGAAAATTGTTGGTTTCCGCTTCTCTACAGTCTCTATTTTTGCTGCGTTTACTCAAAGGGTGTCAGGGTCGTTCGTGTTTCCGGTCTTCGCGCGAAACTCTGAGCAGTTCACGAGGAGGATGTTAGGTGTTATTGTATCTCTGACTGTACGTACAAGAATATATCATAGAGTGAAAACGGAGATAATAGATCCCGGGGACACGATCCCGAGAAGTTTGCTTGGACGCACGAGTATGTTTCTGCGTGGGGTTATCCCGTGTTATCACATGACGGGCAACTGCGTAGCGTATATTCGTTGATTTGGTACAATACTTTATAGTTTCTATCGTTCACGTAAATGACTCAATGGTCTCGTGTCTTTTGCTTCTCTAAACGTTCCATGACACCCCTCTCGGAGTCGGAACCGGAATTGGATCCGTAACTTATCGTGATGTTGCCATGGTGGTACCGTTGGTGTTCCAGCTGCGCAGCGCGACTATCGTGGCATTCCTTTCCGATGGTGGTGAGGACTGGGCACGACACAGGAACTAAGTCGGACAGAAACGTGTGAATGATGACCCGTGTGCAACGCACCTCGGCTCGAGTCCTTGAAGATGAACTCGTAGAACGAGTATGCGACCACAGTCGCAAGAATGTTGGTCAGCGCCGCGAGCGCGGCGTACTTACCCCCACTGGCTCTTGTCCCCCAAATTGCAATTGCGGCCAAACGCCCGCCTACATCGCGAGCGGTGTTCGCGGCCACTAACATGCGGAATAAATGAGTTAGCTGCGCGCTCGAGCGAAGGATTGCCCACGTACAGCCATTGCTTGCAAACCCCCAAATCGCGGTGCCACTGGGAAACGGATCTGTCAGCTCTGCGTCATCTGCCATCGTCAACGGAACTATTCACTATGTCAGGCCGATTATCCAAGGTGCGGCGGCAGGGGGGGTGAAGAAGTTCGTTGGATCAAGGCACGCAGAAATAACTACTCCGATAAAGAAGTCCTATTCCCGGGATGGGTTAATAACAACTTCGAACGCCAGGAACGACAGCATACCGATACGAATTCGTTTAGAAAGACCTGGCCAAGGGGGACTGCAGGGTTTGGGTACAGAGCAAAGATGCCGGCAGGTCCAACTATCGAGAAGTTCTCGGCGTCGTACAGACCCGCAGCTTTCAGTGCTGCTTCGGCATCCTACGAACAGGTGGATACATCTCCGTAAGTCCTGCCAAGAAAATCACGGCGGCATATCCACTGACCTTGATAAGTGCGTTCCATTGCCAGTACACAAGCATGCTAGCAATAAAGCCACCAAGAATCTGGGCGATGATGTATCTTCACGAGGACGTATAAGCTTTGCCGAACCTGTCTCAAGGAGGCTGTCGCTGACCTGATTCCCTTGGCCGGAGGAAGACCATTGAAGAGAATATGGACCACGGTCACCGCTGGGCTGAAGTGACCACCAGACGTCGCCGTGCATACGACGAGCGCAACGACGATCCCTATGCCATAGGCAGCGCCAATCGTGAAGAGGGCTGTTGGTGAGGATCGAGTTACACACCCATTTCGGTAAGCATGGTATGTATTTCAAATTAATTGAACGCCACGTACAGCCAATGCCATTGAGCCTCAGGATATTACCGACAGTATACGCGGCCGTGGCGCCTAAACCTGCATAACAATAGAAAAAAACACCGGACTGTATACGGGTCAGGACTGAATAGGACAGACAAGGACGAAGGTAGATTCACCATTTCAGCGATGCACTCCACTAGCCAGTGGACTCGTCGCTGACGTGTTTTCTCCCATGAGCGAAAGATGGCGGGACGTGGCTCGATGTCTGCCAGATGGTGTTTGTGAGGGATCGAATGATTTGGACGAGACGAGGATGCTTCGGTCATCGCCATGGCTGATGCTACTGCTTCGTCGACAGGTCGGGGTGGACTCGGATCAAATCGATGTAAACTTCGTCACCGTTATCGAAGCGTCAGTAGGTGAGAAAAACTCTAGGCGGGAGAATTGGAGGAGAGAAGTTCGACTTCTGGCGCCTGGGGAGTCCTGTGGGCTAGGGTTTTATACAGAGTGGCGGCCATAAATGAAACGAAACCTGTATGTGGGAGGACGCGCCTTTCCATCCTCATAGGTACCTACGCGGCTTGGGTCGTTCCACCGTGGACCCCGTGAGATTGGCGGGGTTGGGCGCCTACATATGACATGAAACCCAGACCACCAAAAACTCCCATGATGACTCGGGCCAGACAGCAGGAGCTCATTTGCTTCCGCCAGTGCATATCCCCGACTGCTATATGGGGCGTGCCTTCCCACATTTGGTTTGCCCTTCCCATGTCTTGGCAAGTTCGGTTCAGGAAAGACTAATACCTTCCTACCCCCACATCGCATCCCTGGCCTAGGGAGGTGTGGATGAAACGTCCTGCCCCCGAGTCGGGTGCGTTTCAAAGGCACAACCTAGTTGCTTGCAATGGGATTCATCGGAGGCTAATATCAGTCGACCAGAGTTTATTCACGTCGGACCCATCGTCAGGAGCGCCGTCTTCGTGTACAGCCCCACCTGCCGTTCGGATCTATCTATGCCATGCACGCCCAAACCCCTGCACATGATGAGCTGGCATCAGAAAACGAAGGAACGTGGACGGGAAAAACAAACTACAGCGGGAACTTGATTTAGGCGTCTCCTCTCTTTGCCTGGGCCCCAAGCGAATTCCAGCTTGGCTGGGCCGGACGATGCTTAGTTCAGTCTCAGCCCTTTGGGTGGAATCGAATGTCTGTCAAAGTGTCAGCTGATTGGTGGTGCCTTGAAGGAGGTCGTCAGAAGAAGAAACAATTGATGTACCCGTGACCCGCGGCGATGATGAATGCCATGGTCAGTTTGGTCGCAGGTGGCACGATGGGCCCCACACCAACGGGGCCTATCTTCGAAGCAGTCTGGGGAATTAAGTGTTGTAAATGACTTGTAATTTCGTCGCGGCGGCAGAAACCAGGCACACATGCCTGAATTGCGTTACGCCTCTCTCCGACGGAAGTGTCGCCATACACAAAACATAGTCCTCAAATCAAGGATCAAGGTAGGGCACATTCTTCCGGATCCAAAGGGCAGAACGTCAAGGCTGCATCTTTCAGGGTTGCGAAGAGATCGGAAATATGGGTTATCACGCGGCAGCGATTTGGCGCTGCCACGCCGGATATACAGCCTGAGTACCGATAGCATTGCACGTACAGGGGCACGGGTCCTAAGCCTTACTGTCCAGCATGCCAGACCCTTTTAGGACAAGTCTGTTCCGTGAATGATAGGACGTCAGTGGGCATTGACAATTGAGTGGGCGCAATTGCTGGTGCCCTGAGAGTTTGAGGCCCGGGGTCACAGGCACAGAATTAGATTTGGTTGCTCGCTCGAGCGGGAACTGAATACTCGAAGACCCACAATGATCCATGCCGGTGGTACTGTACTAGTTACGTGACTTACTGCAAGGGCGAACACTGCCAGAGGCTTACCCTGTGAGTAAATGTTACGTAGAGAGAATCATGTCACTTACAACACATGGCCGGCCAAGAGAACACAAGCAGATGAATATTGACATTCTAGGTGATATTGCAATGATCCTGGCAGGGCCATCTATCAATGGATCCACTTGCACATTCCTGATATGATATGAAAGGAAAAAAAAAAAAAAAAGGGCGCTATGAATGGACAGATACAGCTACGTCCTTCACCGGATCTGGTGCGTTGACTGAGCGGAGAAGAAAGAGTGTCTCCGCCAATACCGTCTCAGTGCACGAAATTAGATAATCGGTTAACACTGGACTCCAAGCCTGCCTGGTCCAACAAGACTGCTACCAGACATCGACTTGAATGAATCAAATGCTTAGGCCTTAGGATCTTAGGAGCTTAGGTTCGGGGTTCAAGCTTTCAAGCTTTTCAAGTGTTCAACGTGGACGTGTCATGAACGACTTTTTCTGACGGCATTGGTCTTATCAAGGTTTTCCTTCTGCTTTCTCTTCTCCAGCGCAAGCTCCAGTGCTCATTTTTACACACAATTTCACTTTGATTGAACCCGACCCGAAAAGTGTGCTGCGGAAGTGATTCTATAACACTCTGCCGATCTAGTGGCACCACCACTATTCTCGCCTTGTCGTCGACTCGTCGCTGATGCGCAGATAGGTAAAACTATGAATAGCGATGGCGGGCAGCGCCACCACTCGAAGGCCGAGGTTCGGACGTCCGTTTTCAAAAAGATTTGAGTGGCAGTCAAAAACCGAGCGCAACTGAGCGCTTGCCAGTGAATAAGTTGTGAGATTGTCCCCCGCTGTCCCTTGGCGCCTTTAGGCCTCAAGCTGGCTGACCCTCATGCCTCATGGCCCACCGTCATTCATGCCGTTTCCCGCGACGTCGGAAGTTATATGGTCGCTTTTCAGAGCTGTCGTGGATCATGGCGACATGGAAGGTCCGAACTGACACATTCTTCGGGGAAACTCCCTTGCTCGATAAGCGCCACAATTGGAAGCGAGATAAGATACCACTTCGTAAGTCGGAGATTAAAGATAGGCGATATACGGCCTCGGTTGATGCGTTCGCTAGCAAATGGGATTCCTCGCCCTCATGCAGAGGACGCATGGCTTAACCCCGACAAGTGAGCACAAGCACCGCTCATGGACTTCATGGAAAATGGAATTCCCAATGACGTTACGGCCAAGCGAACCTCATTCGGCATGACGAGGCAATACGGCGACGGCAATACGACTTCCCCTGAAACACGGGGGGCGGCGCTCGGCGAACTGACTGTGAACTCAAGACATCGATATTCGAACTCATCACTTGCCTGTATTTCTGAATCCGCATCACACCTATGCGTGCAGTTGCATATCGACGATACCCATTGCACACGGAAGGGTACGCTCTGTTGTCCAGGAAAGGAGGGGGGCATTGACAAACACCGAAGTCACGCAAGGTAGGAGGGATGGCGCACCATCACAGTATTGCGAGGCGTATCGGGGGATTGGTTGTGAATGTGTTGATGACTTTCTCTATTCTAGCATGCGTATGAGCGGGTCCGGAAGTAGAGGGATATGGGCGATGTGGGAGTCTCAACCTCGATGTCGCATATTACTACCCGTGATTCCATCAACAGGGTTAACCGTTGCGGGGCTAATAGCTCTTTTGAAGAACTTATGATACACGGGGGCTAGCTGAGGCGGCCAATCTACCGGAACTGTTTGACGGTGATATACAAATCCCAGGATTAATATTGTATATTACGGCGAAGTAAGAAACCCCGTACAACAATGGGGGCAGATGGTGCAACTTGGGTTTCAATGGCTTGGCCAGCCAAGGCGAAGGAGTAAACAGGTGTTTGATTTGAAAGGCGGCGAGAAACAGGGGGGCAATGTGATCCCCGAAATCATGACATTGGGAACTTGTTTGGACCCCGGGACAGCCTAGGCGTCTCGCGAGACGAAGTAACCAAGGAGGACTGGAAACAACTTGATATGTGGCTGTGACAAGTCTGTTTGGCGCCCCAACGTGTGGTTTCACGCAATTTTTTCGAAATCAAGACTGATGAACTCATAGAGTAAGTAAGGATCACGCGACTTGTTTGTCGTTTTCGTCTGGGACAATTCCGCAGTTACGCGCGAAACAAACCAAAAAAACAAACAAGGCTCGGGTGGCGAATTTGAATGTCCGCTACGAGAAAGAAAACGAGCGTTGGGTTGTGTCATATTGAAGCGGGCTTTCTCCGCTGCGGTGAGTGTCAAGGCTATACTGGATAGCGCACATTCAGGGAAAAGTAGGGTGTTGAAAAGGCGCATGGGCCCGTCGCATAGGAGGAGGACGGGTTTGGGTCAAAGGATAGGAGCTGTGTCGGGGTAGAGTGGAAGTTATAGTTGGAGGATGGAGGATGTGTTTTCTGCCGTTGGCTGGCCCCCGCCCAGAACGGGAAAGAGTGAGGGGAAGACAGTTTCTGAAAGGCAACGGACGTTGTTGATGGGTGCAGTCCAGAGGGTTCGATGATCAACCAGATAGTGTTTGATAGTGATGTGAGATATGACAATTCCAACAAACGGCAAACACCGTGTGCCCTTTTATAGAACTGCGGTTCTCCACGCTCACCATACGCAGTACTGTACCAGCTGAAGATGCTGTCCGCAAATAACGTAAGGCGAAGGGTCCCGTTGCCTGGAAAGTACACTCGATGGTGACTGGATGATAACAAACGAAGGTGGTAAAGCAAGCGGCGGGCAACGCACTGCATTCAAGGATGAGCTTCAGGGTAATATCAACACGATGAGCTGAAACGGCTGAGGTATAGAGGGCAACTGATACAGCTCCCGAGAGGAGGAGCGAGCACGGCACGAAGAAACGAGAGAGATGTGGAGAGGCGCTCCGCTGATCGGGATTGGCTAGTGGAGGCGGGACCCCGGATGAGTGGTGGACACCTCTGGTTCTGCTGAAAGCGTGCATGGACCACATTTGATGAGCATCGGTGCTGGGACGGATGTCGCCCTGTTTCCCGGTGGGGAATATTTAGTGTGCATATAATGGGAATAAAGAGGGAGAGGGAATAGGAAAAGCAGGTTGCGGGTGTGTTGGGGTCCCAATATGCTGTTTTGTTGGGCGAGAGTCGTTGCCGCTGCTGCTCTTGCCTTGCACACTGCACCTTGCTGGAGATTCGAGCATTCTCGCTCTCTCACTCATCTGCGATACTTTTTTCTCCCTTCTCACACAGGCCTTTTCTATTTCCCTAAACCTGTGCACGCCTTCATACGAGCCCTCTCGCCACAATCTCTCTTCTCTCCCCCCCATCTCCTCGTAGGCTACTATCTCTTTTTGCGCTCGCTTCGCTCTTCCTCTCCCCTTTTGTTCTTTTTCTCTACGCCCGTCCATCTATCACATGGCTGCAACAGTACGACAGCCAAAGCCGACCAAGAAGGGCTTTCCCGGTGATAATCCTTCTACCCGGTAGTCCTTCCCCCTTCCCCCTTCGCCTCTTCCATTCGCGTTCTTACCGTCCCCTTTAGCCGTCAGACCGCCTGGGGCGGAGCGCGTTCTTCTCCGTCCTTCTCTCCCAGCCCCAATAATGCCCGTCTCCCCAACGGTCCTCCCCCCGCCACCTCTACTCAAGCCGTGTCTTTCCCTCCTCTCGGTCCTTCGACACCTACTCCTCGCCAGGATCACAAAGTCGTTCTTCAGAATCTTGCGAGTCTCACCGTACGTGTCGTTTATCGTTCGCCCATCACTACTGGTTCGGTACTTATCATTCTCGCTCAAAAGGGCACGGCAGTCACCCTCCTCACCAAGACCGGGAAACGCTACGAGGGTATCGTCGCTTCTACCACCGAAAGCGAAGGCGACACAACTGGTGTAACCCTTCGCGATGTTAAAGAACTCACCAGCCCTGGTGCTCCCGTTAAGAGCCAGTTCTTCATCGCGTCAACGAACATCGACTCTTGGTCGCCTGTCCCTGCCAATTCCAACACCTCTGGTCCCCCTTCAGCTGCGAATTCGCGTGCAGACACCAAGGAAAGGACATTGCTTCAGACCCTCGCGGGACTCACTGTACGTGATAACTATCAGCCTTGTATAGCTTTCGCACACCCGCTGATTTAATCAGGGCACGACCATCACTCTCACTACCAAGTCCGGGAAACGCTATGAGGGCGCCATAGCCTCCACTGCAGGGGAAAGAAATACGGCTGGACTTACTCTCCGTGACGTCAAGGAACTTTCAGCTCCCGGTGCCCCTCTGAAGGACCAGCTCTTCATTGCTGCACCTGATATCGACACCTGGTCTTCCGGTCCCGCAGATGCCAAGGTCCCAAATGGGGATTGTACGTGTTACCAGCCTTTGTTGACCTTTTCTCGCCCTTATCACTTCTGTCTGTAGCGTTCAAGACTGATACCGATATCAGCCAAAAGGCTCCACGTCGTGAACGAGACCTTCAGGCCTGGCAAGCTGACTTATCCCCTCCTACAGTCACACCCGCTGGGCCCGCACATGGACAGCACACTGACGACATCACATTCGGTGCCGGCTCTTCGGGAAATGCGGGATGGAATCAGTTTACTGCTAATGAGAAGCTATTTGGCGTCAAGACTGGATTTGATGAGGAGCTGTATACTACCAAGCTGGACCGATCTGGCGCCGATTTCGCGGAGCGAGAGAAGAGGGCGCAAGCGTTGGCAAATGAGATCATGCGAGTAAGTTGAAGCAATTCCCATCCTTCAACGTATTCACAGAAGTGTGGCAGGGTACGACGAATAACTCACATGTCATGGAAGAGCGCGTCATGAATAACGTCGAGGATAATGGGATCAATGAGGAGGACAAGTACATTGCGCATCACACCTTCTCCTAGAGTTACTAATTGCGTTTAGATACGGTGCAGTCGTTCGTGGCACCAATGCCTATATTCCTCCAGGAGCGAGGAAGACCTTCCCCCCTCTTGCCTCTGGGTCACCTTCTGCGTCTTCTGGAGTTAATGTCAAAGGACCCGATGTCCCCAAGGTGTCTATCAATGCTCCGGACGGTTCCAGCGTCCCACATTCCAATACAACCACACCGGCATCGTCATCGAAAGCACCCTCGCCCGCTCCTTCTGCATCCCAAAAGGTAACTCGCCTGTCTGATGCGCGTACGCTACCCGTTATAAACTGTGTACGTTGTACAGCCCCCAGCGGATGCACTTCCTGCGTTCCGTGAATTCGTGACACACGAGAAGCAGCGATTGACCCAGAAGCGCCAGGCATTAGTCAAGAGCGAGAGGGAAAAGCGCATGGCTGATCTACTCAAGTTCAGCCAGGGTTTCAAGGTGATTATCTCCTACTGGTTCATTGCCTTCGTCTTCTCAGACTTATCCCCACTAGTTGAACAAGCCTATCCCCGAGGACCTCGTGAAAATCCTCGCCAAAGATGAGGAAAAACAACGTGCTATTATCGAAAAGTCCACTAAGGACGCCTCGTCCACGCAAGCGCGCGCAATTGGCGCCACTGCGGCGCTTAGTGCAACACCTGCGGCTAACCCGCCCACACCTACAGCTACGAATAGGGTTGTACCGTCCAACTCTGGTAATGTCTTGGGCACGGGTTCCACAATGTCGAAACTCGTCAGCAGTCCTTCCATTGTCGCTACCAAGACACCTACTGCCACCGCCGCTAAGAATGCCAGGATCAATATGGTCATCCAGTCCATCCCACCATTTAAGGGCAAGAAGTCGCCGTCGCAATCATCCAATAGTGCAACGCAGGCTGCGCCGAAGTCTTCCGGTGCAGGCACAAGTGCACAGTCTACCAAGAATGCCGAGGCTGCAAAGGCAGATGGGGCTGCGAACAAGCTAAATGTCAATGCGACATCTTTCAGACCCAATCCGAAGGCTCTGGCATTTACACCCGTAATTTCCTACCGTTACTGGCCCATAATTTCGCTGATGTCAATTGGCCATCTGCAGGCTTCGCCGAACACGGCCGTTGGTCCATCGGCAAACTCGTCACCGAAGACCAAGCCCGAAAGTGTATGTTAACTCCGTGTGTAGTGCATACGCCCATGATCTCACACAGACTTTCTTCAGTCCTCCACTTCACCGCCTGTGCCTAGTCCCTTTTTCGGAAAAGTCGTTCTTAAGAAGACGCCTGTACATGTAAAGGATGATTTCAATCCATTCAAATTTAATAAGGTCGCTGAGGCGAACGCCGTCAGTACGTAGACGTACCTATCTCACCTTATCCAGTGATTAACTTATTCTGGTCAGACGCAATCTGGCCATACCAGGGTAAACGGTACATGCAGATGTTCCCGCCAGTCCAGGCGCCGCCGCCCCAACAATCACCACATATGGTCCCTCCTGGGCCACCACCAATTCCACCGCCGCCGTACGAGGAAGATCAGTCGATTCACCGTGGATACGTGTACTATCCACCCTATGCATATCCTGGACAGGTTTGTGTTTCATGTTGGTCTCGTTACAATCTGTCCGAATGATATGCTTGGCAGCCCATGATGCCTGGTATGGCACCACCACCTCCCGGCGCTTACATTCCTGGCCCCTTCGTACAACCCATGCCCTATCCCCCGGGCATGCCCCCACCGAACGGTGAGTTCTGACTGGTTATCATCTTCCCCTTGCGCTGAATCCGCGTTTCAGCGGCTATGTACGCTTCACCACAGATGGGCCAGATGCCACGTATGTCCTTAATTCTCATTTTCAAATTCTTGGGATGCTCAACGCATTTCCAGCTCCACAAGCATATATGCAAGCCCCACCTCCTGGACAGTACCCACAGCCGCCGAATGGTGCCGGTCCTCGGCCCTCCATGCCCCCTACTCCAATCCCCACCCACGCACATCCATACTATCACCAAAGTCCACAACGTAATCATTTACCTTCCCCGCTATTGACTTGGGTCGCTCATTTCAAATGTCATAGTCCCCCAAGCTGTCCCGTATCCGATGATGATGCCACCGCCCGGTGGGCCAAGTGGCCCGCCGCACGGCTACGATGGAGGACCTGCACCGCCTGTGCCCATGGGCGGTCATGCATGATGAAGGAGATTGTTAGTCACTGTTGTTTGTCTGTTTTTTTCTGCTTTCTGCTCGGGGGCCTGCGCTCGGTGCGCAGCTCAGGGCTGCATGGTTGCTGTGTACGGCGTACATGCCGACTGGTCTGGCGTGGCAAAGCTTAGTCGTCCCGCTGTCCTGTATATACGGCATTCTTGCATGCATTCGATACTCCAGTGCTGCCACTTTTATCCCACCGTTCATTCCGCAAGGGCATGTTCGCAAAACGTGATCCGAGGGAAATGAACGGATACATGAGGCCAGAGGGTAACGTCTAAGGTAATGAGAAAACGCCTAGTCACCCCGAATTACGGATAGCTCGATCTTCTTCAACAGCCCTTTCAAAGTATTGCTACTCCGGTTGCAGTTCGCTTGCAACCAGGTTTCCATCTCGACTCGCAGGAGCGCGAGAGTGTCCGGCACTGGCAAGGTGCCATCGGGATGAACCAGGCGCGGGTTAAGCAGGATGTCAAAGAGGCGGGTCCACAAGTCCACCTGCCAATACCGCTTGAACGCCGTCGCGAGTTTGTACCTTGGTGATACGCCAGGCTGCTGCCGCAGCGGCGGCGGCGTGGCGCGCACGACGGAAGAAGACTCGATGTACTTGCCGTACAGCATGCAGTACACGATCCCGGCAAGGCCAAAGTAGTCCGCCTCGTACGTCCACGGGCGGCCCTCGCGCATCTCGACGCAGTCCCGCGCGTCGGTGGCCCACTCGGCGACGAACGCCTGCGCGCGGGGGAACATGCGCGTGTCGATCGCGCGGCCAAAGTCGATCAGCTTGATGCCCTTGCTGCTCCAGCCGCCCGCGCCTGCGGGGTCGTACTGCGCGGCCCAGGCGGTGGGCGCGGGCACGTCGTCGAGGCGCACGAGGCAGTTGTCGATCTTGAGGTCGCCGTGGATGAGCCCGGCGGTGTGCAGGCCCTCGAGGAGGCGGAGGAGCTCGACGGTGAAGAATATCACGAGGAGCTCGTCGAGGCAGGCGCCTTGCTGCGACACGCCTGCTGCGGCTGCGCGGTTGATGATGTCGAGCAGGGAGCCTTGCGTGCAGAGATCGAGCACGAGGAAGCTCTCGTCGTGGAAGGTGTGTAGGGCTTGTGGGTGGATGACGGATGACCGGAGGCGCTGAGGCAGGTCAGCGTGGACCTTGCGCAGCATGTGGAATTCCCACAAGTTGCTAGGCTTCACAACTTTTATCGCGACGCGGCGGGATTCTCCATCTTCATCTTCGTCGTCTTCGTCTTCGTCATCGTCATCGTCGTCATCATCGTCATCGTTACTCCTAGTCTTGGCCTCAACAGCCTTGGCTGCGAACACGGCCCCGAAGCCACCTTCGCCGAGCTTCTCGTACACCTCAAAGTGAGAATCTCCGAGCTGCAGAGAGAACGTTTGTCCATGACTCGACGAGCGGCTAGAACCACCACTTGTCCGCATCTGTCTGCGTGCGAATTTCTGCAGTTCGTCAAGGAACTGAGATTCCTGAGATACATGATGGCATTCAGGATCTGCCGGAAGGAGAGAGAGCAGCGTCGAAATAATCGGAGGATCAAAGGGATTGCATGGATTCGGTGGGTTGAAGGCAGACGCAGCAAAGACCTGATCGGACAGGTTCAGGGCTCCGGTTTTCTCTTCTACCAGTTCGGTGGCGACCTGCAGCTCCAAATCTATTCTTGATTCGTCAAGACTTGGAATTGAGTGTCCTTCTGACAGACGGAACGGCGGTGGCCGGGAAAACAAGGGCTCTTCGAATGATGAAGATGAAGATACTTCATCATCCCTCGGAATACGGACGTGGTGGGGATCAGCCGCGCGCCGCGCGCCAAAGACATTATCCTCCCGGACCTCCGCTGCTAAACGCTCAGCAGCCTCGACAGCGTCGGGCTGCCCGAATGCCCTTTCCCCCAATTCCCCTGAGGTCGAGGTGTCACCTTCTGGAACAGAGAAACGGCCGGTAGATGTGAATTCTAATGTCCGTTCCGTAATGGGCGTCATGACGTTGAATTGGCCAAATCGTCCACCAAATGGGGCGTTGTGGGCTGTTTCAAAGTCCTCAACATCTTCTTCGTAGTCCTCTGCGGCATTGTGTGGTATGTCTTCGTGCTCCTGGTCATCCTCATCCTCCGAGAGTACTTCTGGGACTTCCTTTGATCTCTGAGGCATAAACGTCCCAAGAGGTTTGCGGCTGCTTAAAGCTGGGCGAGGCGGGTGATTTGATATGTCCTCGATGGAAGGTGCGGAGCTACCGAGTCTCGACAATGCGGAATCCTTTTC